>JACGAQ010000631.1:0-107799 GCA_014119065.1 Orius insidiosus | reverse complement strand
CCAAATTTCACCAATTACTCCTTATATTTTTTAAGAATTTTTGGTGTAAAAAATTGCCACTTTTTATTCCTTATCATTTTTTAGTAGGGAGAAATTTTATACTTCTACCCTTTACGAGAGGCACATCCGCAGGCCAAAGAGCCCATTATTTCTACCTTGGTACTTCGAAAAATTTTCCGAAAAAAAAAAAAATCGGAAAATTTTTGGGGAAAAAAACAAAACTCGGACAATTTTTCAAAAATAAACTTAGAAAATTTTTCGAAAAAACAAACAATAAATAAAGGAAAATTCTCCTTTATACTTTCCCTCCCTTATACATCCCCTTCCGTTATACTTTCGTTCCCTTATACTTCCCCCTCCGTTACTTCACCCTCTGTTATACTACGCCTCAATTAACTTCCCCCTCCCTTATACTTCCCCCACTTATACTCCCCCTCCCATATACTTCCCACTCCGTTATACTTCCCCTCCCATAACTTCCCCCTACGTTTTACTTCTCCTCCGTTATACTTCCCCCTCCTACATAGATACTTCTCGTTTTCGTTGGAAGCTCTTCAAACGAGTACTTTTTATATCAAAGACTAGAAAATAAAAGGGTTGATCAACATATAAAAAGTTGGGGAGGGAACATCTTAAAATTGTTTTCATAGGCGATGTTTCTTTTCAAAAAGAACCCACTAGTGTTCAAGACTAGCAAAGAGTTGTTGGTAGAAAAGGTAGTTTTAAGAAATAAGAATTTTGAGTAAACTTACTTCTTGAAAAACGGTTGACCGAAATTTTGTATGCAGAACTGAAAAAGAGTTCGGGGAGGGGATAAAAACGACCTTCTGAAGAAACCACTGCCTTCTCAATTTTGATTTTGCTCCATAAAGTACAAAAAATATCCAATTTTACGTATACTTATATTAAATTTAAAAAGAACTATTTCAATTTCATTAAAGAAATAGTTTTTTTTTTGCCATAAATGTTATCGCAGGAAAAAAAGGCGGGAAAATCATAAAGCGCTTGCGCGATCAAGTTTTATTTCCAGTTCTATCCTGATGCGGCTGGGGATTTGTTTTCTACGAAATCACCTAATTTTCTTTCTTCAATAGGTGAGTTATTTTAATACTTAATTTATTGAACTAGTACCGTCAGGTGCCGGCCGACGCTTATTCCTGGAACTACTTGGACGAAATTTCATTCGATTTTCAACAAATGTCAAATCGAAGGGAGAGGGGTTTATGGTGGATGCAGAACGGGGCGCAAAATCTGAAGGTCCGCACTGCCTTTTGAGGAGTTTTCATTAATTTTTGGATCCCTTTTTAACCTAATTTTCTGGCGTTTTCCTCGGTTTTTGGGCTTGAACCTCTATAGTCCGAGAAAACCCGTTTTTCCTCAGTTTTTCGACGGAGAAACCAATTTTTGTTTCAGCGATCTAATGCAATTATGTACAAAATGAAACTCAGCCAAAAGGTAAATTTGAATTTTGTAGATTTTAGCCGAGTTTCATTTTGTACACCTGTAGTTCATTTTTTCAAAATTTTGAACATTTTAGGCGTTAAGTCCATCAAAAGTTGACCTTCTCCGTGTAAGAAGTTATTGAAGTTAACCATTAAGAAGGTTAATTTTAAAGGCTTGTAAATCGTAAACCGTTACAGATATTGAAAAAATGCTAAATAAATCTGTTGGAAATTTAATTCTCTTTATTTTTATTCTATTCATTTTTTCTAGGACGCACTGTTTTCAAGATAAATTTATTTTTTAAAAAAAAATTATTTCCGAAAATGGTGCAATCCTAGAAAAAAATAATTAAGTACAAATTTATAGAGAATTAAATTTCCTACAATTTTTATTTATTAGGTGTACAAAATGAAACTGCCACAGGGTAAATTTGAATTTTGTAGATTTTAGCCGAGTTTCATTTTGTACACCTAATAAATCCGGTGACTGACATATTTGAAGACCAAAGTATAGGAAAAAGAATTTATGAGACACTTTTCAGTATAATATAAAATTTTATTAAAAATTTTTAAAAATTAGGAAGACCATATTGGCTTGAGGGTGGAGCGGGAGCAGGCGGGGAATACGCTGGTGGTGGCGCATAAACGGCGTCGGGGGCGGAGGAGGAGGAGCGTAGACGGGCGCTGGGGGTGGAGCGTAGACGGGCGCTGGCGGAGGTGCATAAACAGGGGTTGGCGGAGCGTAGACGACCTGAGGAGGGAGCGTAGTAAACAGGAGGGGGAGCGTACACAACTGGCGGTGCGGGCAACGGTGGTGGAGGCGGCGGGGCGGGACATAAGCGGGCGGCGAATAAACAGCGACCGGTTCTGGTGGCGGTGCTGGCGCGGAGGCGGAGGACTAAACGTCGGACCTGCTATCACCGGCGTTCCATACTGCGACGAAAGCCCTTCTCCTTTGCAAACACCCAAAAACGCACAAGCCAACAATAAAATCTAAAAACAATAAATTAAAATAAATTTTTCAAATAAAATTCTGAACCTTCATCTTCGGATGATCTGTCGGATCTGATTTTTCTTCAACTCTTCCAACCTTTTATATCATAAATAAGAAAACATGTTTGGGGAGATCCCATCTTTTAATTTTATCAAAACCAATCGAAAGTCAAGTTTAATAATAAAACGATCAGATTAAAGGTTTTCCCCACAATACGGGAAGAATGTTGAAATTGAAGGAAAATTTAAAAAGAAAGTTATAAAATTTAGAAGGAAAAAGGACTTTTCTGGAGCTGGCCCCAACGGGAACTTCGTTTTCGCCGAGCCAGGCGTGAACAGCAAAAATTTTCACTACTACAAAAAATTTTAGGAAGTTAAATTAAGGGTAGTTGTTAACTTTTTTTTTTTTTTAATAGGTGTACAAATGAACCTCGGCCGCAGGGTCAATTTGAATTTTGTAGATTTTAGCCGAGTTTCAGTACCTAGTAGTTCATTTTTTCAAAATTAAAACATTTTAGGCGTTAAAGTCCATCAAAAGTTGACCTCTCCGTGTAAGGGTTATTGAAGTATAACCATTAAGAAGGTTAATTTTTAAAGCTTGTAAATCGTAAACCGTTACAGATATTGAAAAAATGCACTAAATAAAATCTGTTGGAAATTCAATTCTCTTTAATTTTATTCTATTCATTTTTTCTAAGACGCACTGTTTTCAAGATAATTTATTTAAAAAAAATTATTTTCCGAAAATGGTGCATCCTAGAAAAAAATAGTGCAAATTTATAGAGAATTAAATTTCCTACTAATTTTATTTATTAGGTGTACAAAATGAAACTCAGCCACAGGGTTAATTTGAATTTTGTAGATTTTAGCCGAGTTTCATTTTGTACACCTAATAATATTTTGAAATTGTCGACACCTAACTTTTTCTTTGAGGTTAGATAACCTAAAAACCTGCCAGTAACTAATAGTGTTCATAAAGTAAGGCAACTCAAAGCATAAATCAATATCAGATAGAACTTGGAGGACTGGCCAGCCTGGAGCTTTCCACAGAATTTTAGTTTAGGACTAACATATAGAAAAAAAAATTAATACCTCATCTTATATTCTTTATTTACAATTATCTAATCTACACAAAATGAATTGTTTAAAATTTTATATACAACATAATTATATACATACACACAGTTAACCAATTTTTCTAATTAAAAAAATATTATACAGTCGGTTTATTTTTAACTTTGGCGATTAAAGGCCAAACGAATGGAATGACTAGTTTTTTTAAAATTTGAATAAATTATCTAAGCTACGTTAAAAAATGTACGTATGACATAAAAAGGTTTTATTTTTATTTTAAAGCAACTTATACACGCAAATCACAAAAATAAATTCCTTTTTCCAAGGATGGCAAAAAATAACAAAATTAAACGATAAAACAGCCATTGAATACACAATATCTAAAGTTAAAGAGCTGGAATGTTTAATTTTTTTTTCTTTTTTAACTATTGCATATTAAAAGCTATAATTTTTTTATATAAATAAGTTTTTTTCTCAATGATTCCTTCCTGAGGATTAAAAAAAAAATTACCAAAGAGAAGAGGGGGCCGCACTTATGAAATAGTAGGTAGGTATAATTTGTAAAATAATTTTTTTTTAAATTTTAAATTCAAATTCCTCTCCCTAAAAAGAAATGTTTTTGTTTTTTGACCCCTTTGATGGGACAAAAAAATTTTGTAAAAAACTTAACTTTTTATTTCCAACCCCAAATTTTTTACATAATTTTAGAGGCTTTACAAGTAAGGAAACATTGAGATTTCATCAATTTTTTATTTACATAATGACGAAGTGATAGGGAAAAAACCAATTTTTCTTAATATAAAATTTTGAATACCCGTGCTTTTTTCTCTACAGACTTTTTATTTTTAAATTTTTTTAAATATATTTAGGTTCACATGCGCACACAGACTCACGAGGACGATTAAAAGTGTCTAAGAACTAACGAGGAAAGTGGACCTCGATGAGGTAACTGTCATTTAAAAAAAAAGGAAAAAGTTCTTAGAAGACAGACTCAGCTGAACGTGAAAGGTGGATCGGATGGGATGGACTACGGGCGAGGCGTTTCTTAGGGAGTTTCTCCAACGTTTTATGAAGGCAAAGGAAATCCGGACGGTCTCCCGCTTTATACGACCAGCACATCATTAGGATTTCCTATTTATTAAAAAAATTAGTTTAGAAAGGAAAAGAAGGCAGAAAAAGTAGTTACCTTAACGTCACGAGATGCCTGTAAATTGGCTAACGTTTGCTTCATTCCCTTTCCCACTTGCCAAATTATGGCTTCAGGGGGCTGCCCACGGAATGGCCACTCGCCACAAAGAATTCATACCAAACAGTCCTGAAAAATTATCGAAGCTTATTATAACAAAGGCAACTAAACAATTTTTTTTTGGGCCTTAAATCCCATTAACTAAAATAACAGCCTTCCTTAATTTTTCAGCCAAGGAAACCCATTTGGCTGATTTATAGGGATTTCCAATCTTTCAGCCCAGAAATAGCAGATTTCAGAGATTTTTTGAAGTTTTTATAAAAACAAAATTTTTTACCCCAAAAACCATTAGGGGAGATCTATTAGGTGTACAAAATGAAACTCGGCGAAAATCTACAAAATTCAAATTTACCCTGTGGCTGAGTTTCATTTTGTACACCTAATAAATAAAAATTGTAGGAAATTTAATTCTCTATAAATTTGTACTAATTATTTTTTCTAGGATGCACCATTTTCGGAAAATCATTTTTTTAAAATAAATTTATCTTGAAAACAGTGCGTCCTAGAGAAAAATGAATAGAATAAAATTAAAAAAAATTTCCAACAGATTTTATTTAGTGCATTTTTTCAATATCTGTAACGGTTTACGATTTACAAGCCTTTAAAAATTAACCTTCTAATGGTTATACTTCAATAACCTTCTTACACGGAGAAGGTCAACTTTTGATGGACTTAACGCCTAAAATGTTCAAAATTTTGAAAAAATGAACTATTAGGTGTACAAAATGAAACTCGGCTAAAATCTACAAAATTCAAATTTACCCTTTGGCTGAGTTTCATTTGTACACCTAATGTTCCTGGACCTTTTAAAAGCAGTTTTTTGACCCAGAAACACCATAATTTTTTTCTCCCAGACCTCTAAGTCTACTAGATTAAATGAAGAAAAGTACCCAAAAGCATAGATATCAGTAGCTGGTGAAAAGGGCAAATCGTCTTCCTCAGGCTTTTGATGAGCCCGTAAACTCCGCACTATTTCAGGTGCCAAATAACACAGCCAACCAGGGGGTATACTCAGGCCATCTCCTTTCCTAAAAACAAAAATTTAATCCAAAATTAAATTTTTAAACACAATTTACCTTGTCCCAAAACAAAGTTTTGTCACACTAAAAAGTCCGAAATCTGTAATAACGACTTTTCCATTTTCTAAAAATATGTTCTTCGTTTTAAGATCCTTATGGATGATGCCTCGAGCATGTAAATAACCCATTCCCTAAAAAAAAATTGTTAAAAATAATTTAATTTTTAATTTTAATAATTACCTGAGAAATCTGTTGAGCCAAGGAGACGTTTTTATTCATTGTGAATTTATCTTTGTAAATATGTATATGGGTATATAATGTATATCCTTTGCACATGCTAGTGACAATCGCCAGGCGAGGTGGTTTCATGCAGGCCCCCATGAAAAGGACAAGATTTTCATGCCTTGTTTTTCTAAATGTTGCCACCTAAAAAAGAGGATTATGATGCAAAAAATGATGGTTTGATTACGTCTAGTCTGAAGCCTTCGAGGGTTTTTTCATCGTCTAAGCAGTTCATGTTTAAGACTTTGATGGCTACGTCTCCGTGCCATTTTCCTTGGTAGACGGTTCCAAAATGGCCGGTGCCGATCGGGTCGCCCATGATCAATTCGTCGAAAGGGATATCCCACTCACGCATTGAAAGCTAAAAATGGTTGTTTAGTTTTGCTTTATTTTCATGTCTTTTTGACTTACGCTGTTTTGCCGTGGCCAAGGTCGGTCGACAGCTTCGCCGTCAGAAACTTGACTGTCTTGGCTGTCGACTCGGACGGGCGTTCGGTCCGAATCTGTGCTTCCTGAGACTGTACGGTCCGAATCTTGCGAACGGTCGAGAGGATGGGTGTCCAGAGTGACAACATCGGGGAAATCGAACTGCTGCTTTATCATCGAAGCCACCGGCGTGTGGATTTGGACAAGGGCAGGACTTGAAGGCGTTGAACTATTACAGCTAGAAGTATTCGAGCTAGAATCCGGCCCACCCTAAACAAAAAACAGTTTTTCAGAGATAACTCAGAAACTATAGGTCCTAGCAAGAAAATGACTTAGTTCAAAATTAATCTACAAGCAATTTTCTATAAAAAAGGACTAATACATTTTTTTCTTAGGACAAATACTTTAGGAGATATGGAGGGTGGACCAAAACCAAAAGCAAACATTCTTCAGTTTTTCAAAGATAACACAGAAACTATTGATCCCAGCAAGCAAATGACTTAGTTTAAAATTAACCTATAACCAATTTTCTATAAAAAAGGACTAATATATTTTCCCTGTAGGACAAATACTTTCAGAGCAGTGTTTCTCAACCTTTTTGAAGCCTGCGCCCCCCTAAGAGAAGGAAAATACTTACCGCCCCTTCCCTACTTAAGAAAAAAAAAAAAAACTTAACGGGCCAGTTAATTTTTTTAACGGCGGTTAAGTTTTTGCCCTTAACTTAATGGGCCGGTTAAATTTTTGCCCTTTACTTAACGAGGCGGTAAAATTTTTTAACGGGCGGTTAAGTTTTTGCCCTTTACTTAATGGGCCGGTTAAATTTTTGCCCTTTACTTAACGGGGCGGTAAAATTTTTAACGGGCGGTTAGGTTTTTACCATTTACTTAACGTGCCGGTTAAATTTCTTTTAACGGGCGGTCAAGTTTTTGCCCTTTACTTAACGGGCGGCGTTAATTTTCGCATTAATAAAAATAAAATAAATAAAAAAGGGCTTCATGGCCGCCACTTAGCCATTTCAGCCCTATCACCCAAATTTTGCATAACGCCCCACAGTAACTTCCCAGCGCCCCCGTTGAGAATCACAATTTACTTAACGGGCCGGTTAAATTTTTTTAACGGGCGGTTAAGTTTTTGCCTTTTACTTAACAGGCCGGTTAAATTTTTTAGCTGTCGCCCTTTACTTAACGGGCCGGTTAAATTTTTTAACGGGCAGTTAAGTTTTTGCCCTTTACTCTTTTTTTTTGGTTAATTGTATTAGCCACAGGCCTTTACAAAGGGGGAGTGGGATCAGACCAGGCGGGGGCTTTCGCCATAATGCCGTGGCGCCCTTTTGGGCCAACTACCAGAGTAGTGGCCTAAATAAATTATCCACAGATTTTGTAGAAGGATATTTTAATTGGAATTTTACTTCCAACCAAAAATCCCTATACCCAACCTGGGATCGAACCCCGGTCTCCGTGGTGAGAGTCCAAGACTGAACCCACCAGCCACGGAGCCGGTTTTTTTTTTGCCCTTTACTTAACTTTAATAGAGGGTGGTAGCGCAAGAACATTGATCAAACTTACCGGAAATGGAGGAACATTAATAACGGTTTTCCACGGTTCACGTCTGTTAGAGACTGTAGCTCCATGGTGGCTGGGGGAAGGCCTGCCTAAGCTTGGAGAGCTATTAGGCATGAATGAATTTGCTGAAATTTGTTTAAAATTAAGATTATAGTTTATTTCATACACTTACTATCAGTCAGAGTCCTTTTAAATTCATCCATGAATTCTCTCGGGAGGCCGCAAGAAGGTGGAACTTTACTTTCGCAATCACGATGACATTTATACTTGCATTCTTTACATTTAAGACCCGTCCCGATAAACATCTGTTTATCGCAGTAATCGCAAGTAGTCATCATTTTAAAAGTTTTCGTGAACCTATGAGCGATCGCATGAGCCATACCTCTCGTTATAGTCGGCGTTCTCGGAGATTTGGGCACTTGAAGCGAACTCGCAGCTGTTAAAAAAATAAATGGAGGAACGAAAAAAAATAGAAGGATCTTACTCTTGCATGGGGTTTCATTTTGAGGGTCCGCTGGCGGAGATTTGATAGGACTCGACATTTGAGGGGACGTACGACCTGGGCCAGGTTCAGTAGGAAGTCTCGCTCTCCTTTCACTCGTATTACTAAAAATTTTTACATTTTTCATTATTGTCTTTGAAATTTTCGAAACCTTTGACAAAAATTGAAGAAAATGTAAAATAGGACTAAATGAGGTACTACTAGTTGAAAATCAAAGAAAAAGGCGATTCTTGGAAGAAAAACTAAGGAAACGAACCGGTTAAATTTTATTAACGGGCGGTTAAGTTTGCCCTTTACTTAACGGGCCCGTTCAATTTTTGCCCTTTACTTAACTAACCGGTTAAATTTTATTAACGGGAGGTTAAGTTTACCCTTTACTTGATGGTCCGGTTAAATTTTTACCCTTTACTTAACGTGCCGGTTAAATTTTTGCCCTTTACTTAACAGGCCGGTTAAATTTTTTAACGGGCGGTTAAGTTTTTACTACTTAATGGGCCGGTTAAATTTTGCCCTTTATTTAACAGGTGGCGTTAATCATCGCATTAATAAAAATTAAATAAAAAAACTCTCAGGCTAACGCCTCCATGGCTGGCCACTTAGCCTTTCCTCCCTATCACCCAAATTTTGCGTAACGCCCCACACTAACTTCCCAGCGCCCCAGGGGGGCGGTACCGCCTACCGTTGAGAATCACTAGCCTAGAAGATTGATTAAAAGCTTACGGTGTGGATGAAGTTGTTGTTATTTTCGCCATCAACTTTATTTGCTAGTTGACTTTCATGGGATTTCGATTTGGGAGAGGATGAGTATCGGGAAGAAGGGATCCTGAATGTAGTCCTGTCTGATGCTTCATTTTCGGCGGAGGAGTCGTCGGGAATTTACCACGGTCTTTCGCTTTGTTTATCGGCGGCGTGGACGGAGGCGAAAGCTGAGCAGCCGCTGAACCCGAAAGAATACCCGGCTGATCTTCCAGCTCAGCTGGCAACCTCGAACCGGTTTCTGTTGACTGAACGTAAACTTCGAGGCGAAAGTACATTCGTCGCCGCCGACCTATCCCACGAATCCCAATACAAAGGCAATTCACATGGTTCACGTTCTCCTTTAGCTAATATTTCTAAAAGGGAAAATTATTTTTTTTTTTTCAAATTAAATTTACCAGTGTATTTTTGAGGTTGTGCAAAGCTCGGATGAGACGTCTGAGTTCTTCTTGACGGAAACTCGAGTTGTCGCAGTTTAGGAGCATTTTGAGCTCGTGTTCGGATTTCTCTTGTAAAACGTCGATCGACCGAATTCGGACACTTATCGACTGAATCGAATCTTGGCTCAGGCCGACGACTTGAAGCCATTGCTGGACGGACGGGAGCTGCTTCGTGTCCGCATTCGTCTCTCGAAGTTTCGACTTGATCGTCAGCTGACTCGAGAAAAGTTTGATCAACTTACCCTAAAAAAGCAATTGATCAGCCAATCTCGAAATTCGGAAAAAAGGGATTAATTCAAGTAAATGCCTTAAAATTGGATTTTACAGAAGGGTTCTAAGGCAAAAATAGAGGAATATGTTCAAAGAAGTGAGTGTGTCTGGGCAGAAAAACTGAGGAAAATTTAGACAAAAAACAAAAGGAATGATGTCAATTGGATTTGAAAATGGCCCCTTGTCGACAATACAGGGTTCCCAACTAGAGTGGACCAGCAACTTTACGGCAAAGCATTCAGTCCGATATATTTATATAACTTTTTTTCAACACTTTGAAAAGAGATAGATAGGATTTATAACAAAAATAAGGGAGACTCACGAAATTGAAAGCTTTCGGCGACTGCTAGGGTTGTTGAGATACTTCCGATATTTTCCTTCCGATATATCAGGTCATCCGATATTTTCCTTCCGATATGTCGGTTCATCCCATATTTTCCTTCCGATATATCGGTTCACCGATATTTTCCTTCCGGTATATCGGTTCATCCGATATTTTCCTTCCGGTATATCGGTTCATCCGATATTTTCCTTCCGGTATATCGGTTTCCGATATTTTCCTTCCGATATATCGGTTCGTCCGATATTTCCTTCCGATATATCGGTTCGTCCGATATTTCCTTCCGATATATCGGTTCGTCCGATATTTCCTTCCGATATTTTATCCGATACGAGATTCCTTACCGATATATCGCGATATTTTACGATATGAATCGAAAGAAAAAGGGGCAACACAGGATAACTTTTAACATCCGATGCGATATTTCCTTCCGATATTTGCGATATTTCCTTCCGATATCGGTTCACCCGATTTTCCTTCCGGTATATCGGTTCATCCGATATTTCCTTCCGATATCGGTTCATCCGATATTTCCTTCCGATATTTTATCCGATACGATATTCCTTACCGATATATCGCGATATTTTTACGATATGAATCCGAAAGAAAATGGGGCAACACACGATAACTTTTAACATCCGATGCGATATTCTCCTTCCGATATTTGCGATATTTTCCTTCCGATATATCGGTTCATCCGATATTTTTCAAAAATATCGTATCAGATAAAATATCGGAAGAAAGGCCATATCGAATCAACCCTAGCGGCTGCCTTCTTCAGCTAGAGAGAGACTCGCTTTTCAAAGTGTTGAAAAAAAACTTTATTTCACCAAAAAAGGTGTTCTTAGCTTTCAATATTTAATTATACTTAGATAACGATATATTTCAAATTTTTGGTGACTTATTAAGCTAGTATTGGGATTTTGAAACTTGATTTAGGCATATAACTGGCAAAATAACTCAGAAATACCCTAAAAGTAGAATTAAATGAGCTCTTTGGGTCAGAAACCATCAAAAACGCACAAAAATTCAGTACAAAAAAGGACTATACAAAATATTGTCCCAAGAATCCTTTTTTGAGTCAGATTTTGGGTTTTGATTTTTAGGATTTTGGTTAAAAAGATTGAATTTAATACTTATCAATTTTCAAGATGTTTCCCTAAGTTTATTTATCCAAGAAAACCAACTGTTTTTATGCAAACAATTGAGAAAAGTGCATAACTATCAAAAATATGATAAAATGGGCGTTTATTGGCTGAAAAACGTTAGGAAAACTCATTGATAACGTTTTTTTTAAAGAATAATTGGTGACTTTTTAAGCTAAGATAGGGGATTTAGAAACTTGATTTGGGAATCAATTTTTTTTAAAGAAAAACCTTCATGTTAACTGTAGAAGAAGGTATAAGTTATAAAATGACGTATTTATATTGTTAGAATTAAGAAAAATGATGGGAGAAAGAAAGAAGTGAGGAGATGGGATTGATGAGTTTTACTTTTTAAGTACCTCAAGTGTTCGTATTTCGTGTTGGGTGAGCTCGGCGCTGGTCGCACATTTGGTCCTGAGCCCTTCAAGTCTGTCCGCGGAGGTGTCGATCATCGACTGGAGGACGTCGAGAGTCCGCCGATGCTCCGCCTCCTCCTCGGTCATAATTATTCAAGAAGGGCCCTTCTTAGTCTTACACCGAACGGAATTCAGCATTTCAGGCGTCGCGTCCGGTCGGCCCCGGAGGCGTTTCACTAAAAGAGGAGCGCAACTAAAATTCGAACGCCCTTTGATCGCCTCCGACATCGGCCGACCCGAGGGTTAACCCGACTTCCGAGGGAGAGAACGTCAGGGAAGCCATTACTTGCTAACTTCTAAAAACTATCAGCAGGTCTACCCTCTTCTCCGATATCAATCACTCTTACCAACACAAAAACAAATAAAAACTATTTTTAACATTCTATTTAAAAATAAGACACATTTCCTCCCAAATTTAACAGAGAAAAATAAAAACCAGCAAAATTAAACCTTTAAAATGTTTTTAAAAATCCAAAATAAAATCATGGAAGGGCGACCTTCTTCTCACAAATTATAAACAGTTTAAATGAGCAATATTTAACCAACACATTCACCACAACCTTTTTTGGTATAAAAAGTCATTATTGAGTTTCTTAATTGAATATTTTACTCCAGAAATGTAATTAGACTGAAAAAAAATTGAAATATTGGAGGGGCCACCGTTTTTATGAATGAATCGTGAACTAGCAGATTTTAGTCTTAAATTTTTTTAAATAATTAACCTTTTAGTTTTAGTAGGATTTAGAAGCAACTCCACAACACTTCCCCCCACCCCTCCTTCTCAAAGAGAAGTTATTGGATTACCCTCAATGTACGGTAATTTTTTTATCCTTTTTTTTTTTCCTTAGCGATCATTAGGTTGTCTTTCATGCCGGCGCGGCCGTCACCTTTTTTCGGGGTCAATTAATTTAACCGAATTTTCCTCCAAATACTCCTTATCAATTATGCAATATATAAAAACAAATTGGTTGGAATAAAATAGTAGGAGAAATTTGGGCTATCCAAGACCATTCGTGTGGTCTGGCTGGGCGAAGACTTTCGTTTTTTCTACCTTGATATGTACTTACATATACTTTGACAAAAAAATAATTTTCTTTCTCTCCTTCGAGAAAGTTTCTGGCGGTCCCAGCTCCAATTCGGTACTTTGACATATTTAAAAGTTCCGGTTTGAAGAGCTTCCAACGATAACTTCCTCAAGGATACAGGAGGAGGAAGTATTAAGTAGGAGAACTAAATTTTTGTAAAAGTTGTGAAATAAATTTGGTGGGTATCGCAGTAAGTCTTGAGGAAGTTAGAAATTTAGGTATTTTTTGTTGTTCGTTTTCTGTTTTTTGAAAAAAAAAAAATAAAAATTAAGTACCTAATAAATCGCCATTTTATTTTCCGTTAAAAAAATTCTTGAGGAAGTTAAAAAAAAAAAAAAAAAATTATTTTGAAATTTTATATCAAGGTAGAAATTCAGTACGGTTAGCCAAAGAGAGGCCGCCCTCGAGCCGGCGAAGTGACTCACATTTCTGCCTAGAAAAATTATTAAGTAAAAAAAATTTTGGAAAATTAAAATTTTAAAAACATGGAAAATTTTTAAATAATTCAAGGAATGTTTAGTGAAAATTTGGTGAAGATCGGACCAACAGTACGCCCACAGCGCTCATTTTAAATCTTTGAACAGTCATATCTCCGCCATTTTGAAAAATTTCGAAAAAAGCTCTCGTCATTTTCAAGATTTCTGTGAAAGGAAGCTGTGTATAAATTTGGTGAAGATCGGATGAAAATTGCGGCCGTGAAGTGTTCCGGAAAAAGTGGCGACGGACGGCCGGACGGCCGGACGGCCGGCACCACAGACAAAGTCAGGATCGGCAAAGATCACTTATCAGATTTATCCTACGGGTCTGGAAGACCCTTTTCTAGTAACAGGGGTCGGAGGGTATCACAGTAACTTCTTGAGGAAGTTAAAAAATCGCAGAAAAGCCCATTAATATGGCTGAAATTGATTTCTTCGGGCGATAAACCTTGAAAACATTGGAAAATCCTATACTTAATATTAGGTGTACAAAATGAAACTTAGCCACAGGGTAAATTTGAATTTTGTAGATTTTAGCCGAGTTTATTTTGTACACCTAGTAGTTCATTTTTTCAAAATTTTGACATTTTAGGCGTAAAGTCCATCAAAAGTTGACCTTCTCCGTGTAAGGTTATTGAAGTATATACATTAAGAAGGTTAATTTTTAAATGCTTGTAAATCGTAAACCGTTACAGATATTGAAAAAATGCACTAAATAAATCTGTTGGAAATTCAATTCTCTTTAATTTTTATTCTATTCCTTTTTTCTCTTAGACGCACTGTTTTCAAGATAAATTATTTTTAAAAAAAATTATTTTCCGAAAAAGGTGCATCCTAGAAAAAAAATAGTGCAAATTTATAGAGAATTAAATTTCCTACTATGTAATTTTATTTATTAGGTGTACAAAATGAAACTCAGCCACAGGGTAAATTTGAATTTTGTAGATTTTAGCCGAGATTCATTTTGTACACCTAATAGGATTTCTGCGGCCAAGAATCGAAGAAAACCAAAATAAGCGGGTTTTATTTCGGACAAAAATTCGCCAAAATTGCCCAAAAATCCAATTTCTAGGTGGTTTTATGATGAGAAAAAAAAACCTAGGAAAATGCTCCCTTCGCAGGAGTTAACTGCAAAAAACGACCAAAATTTCACGTGGGGAGGGGGCTCGAAGAAATTGGTGTTCCTAAAATGTCTTAAGATTGTGGTGAAAGCCAAAGAAATGTGGAAGACTCCTGGAAATCCGGTTTACTTGGCCAAAAATCATGAAAATCTGAAAGTAGGCTTAAATGTGGAACCTTTAATATCTTAATTTGGGATGTGTAGGGTACATTAAAAATCCCGCTTATTTTTTTTTTTTTTTTTTTTTTTTTTTTTTTTTTTTTTTTTACGAGGGCGTCTACAACTACTCGGTTATTACACCCTCGCGTCAGTGGTGTTTCCGTCGGAAAGTTCATTTAGGTACATTGGGTTCAATTTGGGGACCGCCCGCTTGAACCCTGGACCCCATTGATGAACGCCGTATCGCAATGTTTGGGATTAACGCCTTAACACGCGCGGCCACCACGACGCCCGCTTATTTAAAAATCCCGCTTTTAAAATCGATTAGTTGTAAGTGTTCGCGCCTTCTGTCGGCGCGCGCAACTCAGATCAGATTATTCTTGTTTTCGATAACCCGCTCACTCACTCTGCCTTGTCCTCGTGTGAAAAGTAAAAAATATCAAAAGTATAAAATATAAAGCTCAATCAAAAAGTATTCTTTGCCATTCTGAAATCTCCTTCAATAAAATTCCAACAATTGGTGACCCCGACGTGATGACGGACGAAAGTAACGAAGAACTTCCAAATGCGACGGGAGGACACTTCGTGGAGCGAGTAAGTGTAAAAATTCCTCCTTTCTGGTGTGAGAAACCAGAGATATGGTTCTATCAAGTGGAGGCCCAGTTCTCCATTAATCGCATAACTAGCGAGGAAACAAAATTTAATTACCTCGTCGCTCAGTTAGAGCCCAAATATATCGAAAATATTTGGGATATTATTCAATCAAACAATGCCACCAAATACTCTGCCGCCAAAGAGCGTTTGCTTGGCATTTTTAAAGAGAGCGAGGAGAAAAAAATAAAAAAGCTGGTCACTGACCTCGAAATAGGAGCTGACAAGCCAAGCCAATTCTTGCGAAGAATGAAAAATTACGCGGGAGCTGAAATTACGGACAAAGCATTGAAAACGCTGTGGATGAACAAACTTCCAGATTCCATTAGAAGTATTCTAATCATAAGTAATGAAGAATTAGACAAACTCGCAGAGATGGCGGACAAAATTCACGAAATGACCCCTAACCGTGCAGACATTTATGCTGTAACTCAGAAAGACTCTCCAGACCTTGAAAAGGAAGTCGAGGAGCTAAAAAAAAAGGTGGAATCGCTGCAATTCCGTGGTCGATCGAGGGAAAGACAACGGGACAGATCGAGGGATCGAAGCAGGAGTTACGACTCGAAAGGTAAATTCTGTTTTTATCATTTTCGGTTTGGTAAAAAGGCAAATAAGTGCCAGCCGCCATGCCAATGGAAGAATCCGGAAAACTCTGCCCAGCAACCGAAGTAGCGACAGCTTCGGTTGTGGAAGGACGCAGATGTCGCTTATTCGTCGTCGACCGAAAATCCGGCCTGCGTTTTCTCGTAGATAGTGGAGCTGAAGTGTCCATTATACCGCCTCAAAATAATTCAATTCTTGACAATTCTTATAAATTGTATGCAGCAAATGATTCAGAAATCCCTACTTATGGCAGCAAAATCTTAACTTTAGACCTTGGACTTCGGAGGCAGTTTACATGGCCATTCATCGTTGCAAAAGTCAGACAAGGAATCCTTGGAGCTGATTTTCTCGACAAATTCAATCTGTTACTCGACTTAAATCAGAGGAGGTTAATCGATGGCATGACCAATCTGAACATTAAAGGAAAACTCAACGCTATCACTCCTGAAGATATTGTTAGTGCTGTAAGTAATAAAATTCAATTTCATAACTTATTAGCATCACACCCTAAGATAACAACTCCAAGACTAACACCTTTTTCTGTCAAGCATGACACTGTTCACAATATTGTGACAAAAGGAGGTCCAGTCTATAGCAGGGCAAGACAGCTAGATCCTGCGAGACTCTCGATAGCAAAGAAAGAATTTCAATTCATGTTAGATAGTGGCATTATACGCCCTTCGAAATCTGCCTGGGCTAGTCCACTGCACATCGTTGCTAAAAAAGACGGGAATGCTAGACCGTGTGGCGATTACCGACGTTTAAATGATTTGACCGTACCTGACCGATATCCGATACCTCGAATAGAAGATTTTCATCATGTCCTTAAGGATAAAACAATTTTCTCAAAGATTGATCTCTTCAAGGCATACTATCAGATTCCTATTGCTGAGGAAGACAAACCAAAAACGGCGATCATTACTCCATTTGGTCTTTACGAATTCAACGTCATGAGTTTTGGCCTGCGTAATGCACCATCAACGTTTCAACGTTTCATCAATGAGGTTTTTCACGGACTCAATTTCTTGTTTCCCTACTTGGACGACATTCTTGTTGCTTCTGCTTCAGTAGAAGAGCATGAAATTCATTTGAAGCAAGTTTTCAAACGCCTCGACGAATATGGCTTAAGAATTAACTTGTCTAAATCTGTTTTAGGTGTAGAAGAGCTTGATTTTTTAGGCTATCACATCTCTAAACGAGGATCACAACCACTTCTTAGCAAGATTGAAGCTGTTCTCAACTTCCAACTTCCAGAAACTGTTCAAGATCTACGCACGTTTCTCGGTATCGTTAATTTCTACCGTAAATATCTCAAGCATGCTGCACATGTCCAAGCACCTTTACATGAATATCTAAAAGGAGCAAAGAAGAAAGATAAAAGAAAAATAGACTGGAATGATACTACAAAAGCCTGTTTCGAAAAATGTAAGCAAGATTTGGCTTCGACTACCATGCTCGTACATCCAGATCCTCAACTTCCTCTACGACTTTGCACAGATGCCTCTGATGTTGCGATCGGAGCTGTTTTAGAACAATACGACGACAATGGTTGGAAACCTTTAGCATTCTTTTCCAAGAAATTATCAGATGCCCAAAAGTCATACAGCACCTACGACCGAGAGTTGCTAGGAATCTACCTCTCCATAAAAAATTTCAAGCACTACTTAGAAGGTAGAGATTTTTCGATTTTTACAGATCATAAGCCTCTTATTTTTGCTTTTAAGCAAAAGAACGACAAGGCTTCGCCTAGACAACTTCGTCATCTCCAGTATATTTCACAGTTCACCACCAACATCGTTCATATTCCTGGACATGACAATATCATTGCTGATAAGCTGTCCCGGATAGACGAAGTACACTCCTTAGATTATGATGTCATTGCTGACGCTCAAGTCTCTGATGCTGAACTCGAGAGCTTACTCCACAACAACACATCTAGCCTCGAATTTAAGAAACATGAATTACCATCTGGTAAACAGTTATGGTGCGATATCTCCACAAACAAAATCCGCCCATTTATTCCGAAGAACTATCGAATGGATGCCTTTCATCTAGTTCACGACTTATCACATCCCGGTGTTAAGACAACCATCAAGTTGGTTACTTCTCGATTCATTTGGCCTAACGCTAAAGATGACGTTAGAAAATGGGCTCAATCGTGTGTTGCTTGTCAAAGAAATAAAATCAACAGACATACAAAATCGGAGATTGGAATCTATCAAGAACCTGACGAACGGTTTGAAATACTGCACATGGATATTGTTGGACCACTTCCACCTTCGGATGGATTTTCATATTGCGTAACTATTATAGATCGTTTCACCTGCTGGATGGAAGTTATTCCAGTTCGAACAATCACTGCTGAAGCCGTTGCTAGAGCATTCTACGACCACTGGATTACACGATTTGGTGTGCCTGCTCGTGTAATTACCGATCAAGGAAGGCAGTTTGAATCAGACTTATTTCGCAGCCTCGCCGCACTTTTCGGAATTAAAGTTCAACATACAACCGCATATCATCCTCAATGCAATGGAAAAATAGAACGGTTACACCGCACATTGAAAGCAGCCATCCGAGCTCATAATTCTGTTGATTGGACATCGAATCTGCCGACGATCCTACTTGGATTGCGTTCAACACTTCGTAACGACTCACAGCACTCAGTAGCGCAAATGGTTTTTGGCAAACCTATTCGGTTACCCGGAGAATTTTTCCAAGAATCTCGAATCAAGATTGACACCGATGCGTTTGTTGCTCGGTTAATGCGACAAATGGACTCGTTACGCCCTTTACCAACTAGACATAATTCGAACCGACACGTATTCGTTCATGCAGACCTGGAATCGACATCTCACGTATTTGTGCGCATCGACAGGGTAAAGAAGCCTTTAGAACCTCCGTATGAAGGTCCCTATAGAGTGTTAAAACGAGAACAAAAATATTTCACTCTGCGTATAAAAGGAAAAGACGTGGCAATATCAATCGACCGCCTTAAACCAGCATACATGCTCTCAGAGGACGTTTCCATCACTTCAGATCCTCTCACTTCGGATCCTCTCCCTTCGGATCCTCTTCCTTCGGACTGTGCTACGCCCGATCCAGATGACAACACTGTTTCGCATCTACCGAAGACGTCAAGAAAAGGCCGACAGATTCGCCTGCCAGTTCGGTTTAGTGACGACATTTCTATTAAAACTTTCAATTAAATTTACGTTTCTATTCAGTGCTAGTGTCAGTGGTTTTATTTCATGTTGTATCTTTATTTCATTTGTATAATATGTTTTATTTTTGTCATAACGTGATACCGTTACTGAAAGGGGAGTGATGTAGGGTACATTTAAAAATCCCGCTTATTTAAAAATCCCGCTTTTAAAATCGATTAGTTGTAAGTGTTCGCGCCTTCTGTCGGCGCGCGCAACTCAGATCAGATTATTCTTGTTTTCGATAACCCGCTCACTCACTCTGCCTTGTCCTCGTGTGAAAAGTAAAAAATATCAAAAGTATAAAATATAAAGCTCAATCAAAAAGTATTCTTTGCCATTCTGAAATCTCCTTCAATAAAATTCCAACAGGATGTTAGTGAGGGATTTCCTATTAGGGCACTTTTTTTACGTTCTGTTTTTTTACTTATACATGACTCAAGGCGTAAGATAATAATTAAAAAAAGAAGATATTCAGACGGATTTTAAAGGCCTATCTCTGTTTTTTCTTAATTTAAGACGCATTTCTTTAAAAGGTCCCTTCCGCACAAAAATTAACCCACAAAAAACGCTTCAAAAAGGGGTTGTTTTCTCGGAAAGGGCGTTTCGAAGAAGTGGGAGCGAAAGGCGTCGAGGGCGAGAGTGGGAGCAGACGGACCCCCGCGTCGGTGGACTTTTTCTGCTCTCAGTTCGTGTTATTAGTGCGAAGTAAAACGGGCCCACTTAACTTCACGATGGGTGCCAGACCCGAGACGAATTTCAAAGACGAAATCGAGGAAATGCCCGCGCAAAAAGGTAACCGACAAAATAAATAATCAACAAGGCACATCCTCTTATCAGTACCGGCCTCCTTATCATTTTTGAAAATTATCCGTTTCATGACTTTCACGTGGCTTTATTCAAGACGGCGATAAACCATGATATTAACCCACAAATTGACTCATTCTGCTCGTTCTAATTTTTATATAAATTTTAACTCAAATTATCCTCAATGGCCTAAACCCCCATTTTTAAATCGAATTTTCCTGCGTTTTTCTCGGTGAACTGGCCCAAAATTAAGGTACCCATTTTTTCCCAGGGATTTTCATGAATACTCCGCCGCTTTTCATAGCCTTTTAATCCGTTTTTCAGGCGTTTTACCCGGTTATTTGGCCTAGAAACCCCCTTTTCGGGTGAATTTTTCGTTGAATTGGTCCAGAATGCAGGAAAACCGATTTTTTCAGCATTTTCCTAGGTTTTAAACAGTTTATTGGGTATTTTCCTCGATTTTGTTTTAAACATAAACCTTTTCTTAATCAAATTATTAGGCTTATTCTGTTATTAATCGGCCAAAAATGAAGAATCCCCCATTTTTTTGGGGACTTTTAGTCGTAACAAGTGGTAGCTTAGTTTCTAATATTGTGGAGGTTGTGGGTTAGCAGCCAAGATGGCAATAACACAAGGTGACAAGAGGACTTTTAGACGTATTCCTCGCTTTTTAGACCCTCTTAATCCGTTATATGCCCGAAAAACCCATTTTCCTCAGTTGTTTGTCCAAGAAATACCTCCGGTTATTAGCTTTTGTGCATGTTTCTCGTGTTTTTTGGCCAGGTATCCGAGGTTTTTGGCGTTTTTCTCGATTATTCGCCCGAGAAACTCCCTTATAACCGGTTTTTCGGACGTCAAAATCTTGACCTAGAACACACCATCGAACAATCAGAGCATGATAAACGCTTCCTTCGTCTTTCTTTCATATTCCTCCCTTAAAAAAAAGTAGAAGGTGCATTTTTAACTTAAAAATGAAATAGGGAGAAATTCGGGTTGTTATTGCCAGTTCTGTGTTACCAAGTTGGGCGAAGATTTTTATTTTTCTTACCTTGATATTAGGTGTACAAAATGAAACTCAGCCACAGGGTAAATTTGAATTTTGTAGATTTTATCCGAGTTTCATTTTGTACACCTTGTAGTTCATTTTTTCAAATTTTAAACATTTTAGGCGTTAAAGTCCATCAAAAGTTGACCTTCTCCGTGTAAGGTTATTGAAGTATAACCATTAAGAAGGTTAATTTTTAAAGGCTTGTAAATCGTAAACCGTTATAGATATTGAAAAAATGCACTAAATAAAATCTGTTGGAAATTCAATCCTCTTTAATTTTTATTCTATTCATTTTTTCTCTAGGACGCACTGTTTTCAAGATAAATTTATTTAAAAAAAATTATTTTCCGAAAATGGTGCACCCTAGAAAAAAAAATTAAGTGCAAATTTATAGAGAATTAAATTTCTACAAGTTTTATTTATTAGGTGTACAAAATGAAACTCAGCTACAGGGTAAGTTTGAATTTTGTAGATTTTAGCCGAGTTTCATTTTGTACACCTAATACTTAAAATTTTTTTCAGTAGCAGGGTCGAAAACTTTATAAATTGCGCTACTTTGAGGAAGTTTACGTCGGGGCTGGCTCTAGACCAGAACTATTTTCTTTCACCTTTTGTTAAAAGATTTCATCAGCAAAGGAATAAAATAACAATAAACTACATCTAGATTCTTTTGCTTTTATCTGATTTTGAAATTGACAATAATTAAAAATAACTTCTTTTCCTGGGTTTTAGCTAGATTTGTTAGATATAAACATTGATTTTTGATTTTTGATGCGATAGATCATGAAAGTTTAATTTTATTGTTCATAAATGATAATGATCAGAAATAAAAAGTCATAAAAATTCATTAGTTTTATTGCTTTGGTTTCTCTCATTCTACGGGCGTCCTATAATAAAAATAAAAATATTGACACTGATTTATTGGTAATTCGTCATTCAAAAATGTATGCCTATCTAATTAACGAGGCAAATATTTGAACTGAAGAAAGAGAAAAAAAAAAGTACGATGAGTATCGGGTTTTCCCCAAGTTTTGGGATGGTTTAAATTTAAAAATTTGCTTTATAATTAACGAAAAACGATTTTAAACACTTCCTTTCTAACCAAAACTTTTGGAAATGTCGACTAGTCAACTCGAAAATTTGAAACTTGTATTATTGCAGCAGAACAACAATGAATGAAAAGAGAGTTGGGTAGTTCAATCAATTTTTCTTATTATCTCGAAAAATGTTGCTCAAAACGAAAAATTCTATAAACAAAAGTTGTAGATGATTCAATTTCCTATAAAAATGCATTTTAACGTTTTACGCGTAGGGCCAACGGTTTAGGGCCTATGAGGCTTTTAAGTTTCATCTCGAGGAACCTTTAGTTTCAATTTTGTTTTTACTTTTTAGTATCTACATATCTATATCTCAGAAATAAATTTTGTTGTCAAAATGTACAAAAACTTTCGCTAATTAGGTTAAGTGAATTTTGGAATAAAGGATAAAGATAGCTGATTTTACCCTTAAAAAAATTCGTTTTATCTTTTCACCTTTAAAAGTGAGAACGGACCCAAGGATTCAGAGGGCATTTTTTAAAATTATAATTTCTACCACTTAATTATAATTGCGGTTACAATCTTAATAATACTATTTATCAAAAAAAAAATTTTTTTTTTTGCAATAGTGGAGAAAATTGCAGATTTATCTTAAACGATTTTCTCAATTGTTTTCTTCATAAAGTTAAATTTTCTCAAAAAACCGTAAAAAAGATGGGATGTTTCAAAGAATCGTAAAAAATTATAATTTTTTTTATGATTTAAAAAAGTCAAATAAAAAATACCCAATTCTTCAAAAATCTATAAAAATGAAAGTACGGGAAAACTTGATTTTTTAAATTGAAAATCAGAAAATTTTGTTTTTACTTAAATTAATTTTCACATTTTTCTTTTTTTTAACTTTTAAAATGAGAACGTGTCTAAAAGGATTATTCTTTTTCGACTTTCAGCTTCAGTGAAAAACGTGATTTTATTCTCCCCTACAAATTTTAAAATTGTGTTCTTATTTCGGAAAAATCTCGAGAGCGATTTTGAACCGGTGCAAATATTAGGTGTACAAAATGAAACTCAGCCACAGGGTAAATTTAATTTTGTAGATTTTAGCCGAGTTTCATTTTTACACCTAGTGGTTCATTTTTTCAAAATTTAAACATTTTAGGCGTTAAAGTCCATCAAAAGTTGACCTTCTCCGTGTAAGAAGGTTATTGAAGTATAACCATTAAGAAGGTTAATTTTTAAAGGCTTGTAAATCGTAAACCGTTACAGATATTGAAAAAATGTACTAAATAAAATCTGTTGGAAATTTAATTCTCTTTAATATTTATTTTATTCATTTTTTCTCTAGGACGCACTGTTTTCAAGATAAATTTATTTAAAAAAAAAATTATTTTCCGAAAATGGTGCATCCTAGAAAAAAATAATTAAGTACAAATTTATAGAAAATTAAATTTCCTACAATTTGTATTTATTAGGTGTACAAAATGAAACTCAGCCACAGGGTAAATTTGAATTTTGTAGATTTTAGCCGAGCTTCATTTGTACACCGTAGGAAATTTAATTAATTTATACAATTTATAAATTTGTACGAGCTTCATTTTGTACACCTAATATTAAAATGAACTTTCATTTTCTTTGACCTAATGAAGTCGAGGACACTTTCATCTTTAGAAGGCCTTTTTCCCAGAAACGTCCAGAATATTGTTTTCTAGTTTCCTCTTTTTTTTTTAAATGAGCCTTCGAAGGTGGCCATCTACACAATTTCGCACGGTCAAGAAAAAGAAACCGCAATTTTCAAACGATGAAAATAAAATCAATGTTGGGACATTTTCTTGGGATTCTCAAGGAAGAAAGGTCAATGTTGGCCACGTAAAAGTCCAAGGCTCGTTCATCACGATGTTCAGGTGAAATCAAAATGTCGGAAATTCATTTTTGTCCTAAATTTCTTGTTCTTTCGCGTGTGAAAACGGCGAGTTTGGCCGACTAAAAAGAAAAATAAATGTGCGGCTTCCTTATCAACTCTTGACACACTTTTTTCGTTCATGTCAATCTTGAGAATAGGCGGCACTTAAGCTATTAATTCTTTTCCTCCTGAATGCCTTTGGTGGAGGTTAGATTAAGAAATGCATTGGTGCGGAATCGATTTTTTGATTATGACGTCATCGGTTGACAAACGAGACATTAGCGAAACGGACGGACGTTAATGACTTTGTGGTCCAATCACAAGTTCAAGGATAAACGTTTTCTATTTTCCTTCGAGCAAGACTTCACCCTTCAAATTATTCATCCAATTACCCCGACTAACCCTTAAATACGCCACTGGTTACTGACCTAGACGTCCCACTTATAAAATGTTTTAAAAAGCCATTGTACAGGTTAAAGAACCAGTCAAACGGGAATTTAAAGAATTTCTATCGCTTTTTCTTGTCCCATAAGGTCTATTTAAATATTCATGAATCCTAATTAGTCAGTTTTTTTCTAGCCGAGAAAAGACCGTGTAAAAAATTTTTATGGACCCCAAAAATTTTTTGACCCTCCATCTTAAGTGAGGAACAAACGAAACGGAAGTTGGTGAATTCTCTCATACAAAAGGCTCTTTTTGCTTTTGAATATTTGAAAGCAGAGTTCTAATTTAACTGAAAATCGTAATCAAATTTTAAAAAAATCTGATGAAAATCGATTATGGCAAACTATTAGGTGTACAAAATGAAACTCGGCTAAAATCTACAAAATTCAAATTTACCCTGTGGCTGAGTTTCATTTTGTACACCTAATAAATAAAACTTGTAGGAAATTTAATTCTCTATAAATTTGCACTTATTTTTTTTTTCTAGGATGCACCATTTTCGGAAAATAATTTTTTTAAAAAATAAATTTATCTTGAAAACAGTGCGTCCTAGAGAAAAAATGAATAGAATAAAATTAAAGAGAATTAAATTCCCAACTGATTTTATTTAGTGCATTTTTTCAATATCTGTAACGGTTTACGATTTACAAGCCTTTAAAAATTAACCTTCTTAATGGTTATACTTCAATAACCTTCTTACACGGAGAAGTCAACTTTTGATGGACTTTAACGCCTAAAATGTTCAAAATTTTGAAAAAATGATATACTAGGTGTACAAAATGAAATTCGGCTAAAATCTACAAAATTCTTTACCCTGGGGCTGAGTTTCATTTTGTACACCTAATAATTTAACTGAAAATCGTAAACAAAAAAAAATCTGATGAAAATCGATTATGGCAAACTATTTGCCCGCGTAAGGCAATCAAGGTCGCCTAGGACCTTGGGATTTTTGTTCTTTTTGTCGACACATAACCCCCATCATTATGCCGGTGTGGAAATTACTTTTAATGACCAAAATCGACGACTACCGGCAACATTTTCTCGCGTTTTTTATTTTTTTCTCTCCTATTTTCTATTGACGGGAATTCACATTTTGAATTGGTCTAAAAATGGACTCCGTTATATCAGACTGTTGTTTATTTCTGGGCGGTTATTTTCTAATAATATACAGGAGTGGCGTCTATTGTCACGTTTAGGAGGAAAAATAATATTTTAAAATATTCAGGAAACGTAATTTTTATGAGGTCAATTAACATCCTTCTTTATAGAGGTCAAAATTTTTTCTACTGGAAAAATCATTTCTGTCAAGCAAAAATATTAGGTGTACAAAATGAAACTCAGCCACAGGTTTTGAATTTTGTAGATTTTAGCCGAGTTTCATTTTGTACACCTAGTAGTTCATTTTTTCAAAATTTTGAACATTTTAGGCGTTAAAGTCCATCAAAAGTTGACCTTCTCCGTGTAAGAAGGTTATTGAAGTATAACCATTAAGAAGGTTAATTTTTAAAGGCTTGTAAATCGTAAACCGTTACAGATATTGAAAAAATGCACTAAATAAAATCAGTTGGAAATTCAATTCTCTTTAATTTTTATTCTATTCATTTTTTTCTCTAGGACGCACTGTTTTCAAGATAAATTTATTTAAAAAAAAAATTTTTCCGAAAATGGTGCATCCTAGAAAAAAATAATTAAGCAAATTTATAGAGAATTAAATTTCCTACAATTTTTATTAGGTGTACATGAAACGCAGCCACAATTTGAATTTGTAGATTTTAGCCGATTCATTTTGTACACCTAATAAATAAAAAATTATTAACAATTTTTTAGAATCACATTTTGACCAGGATTCGTGATTTGAATTAATTGAGATTTTCGATTTTTCGCGAAAATAATAAACAGTAAAAAAAAATTCCCCCCATAAATATTAATTGAAGATTTTAAAAAACAGGAACTGTTAGCATTCGATTGACGTCATTGGAGTTTAAAGATGATATTGGCCAACCTGGGACAAAAACGTAACACGAATCGTTTTACCGCATTCTTGCCGGCATGTTGCAAAATTAAAAATTCGTTCAGATTTGAGGTCAACGACTTTAAGACATTTCACTTATGACAAAGTGAATAGAAGTGATTAATGGGTTTAAGTGAGGAAATTAATAACTTTCTAAGGTGGGGTTATTTTTCTTGAAAAATAATTCATATGTTGGTGTGTTTCTCTATTAGGTGTACAAAATGAAACTCAGCCACAGGGTAAATTTGAATTTTGTAGATTTTAGCCGAGTTTCAGTACACCTAGTAGTTCATTTTTTAAAAATTTTGAACATTTTAGGCGTTAAAGTCCATCAAAAGTTGACCTTCTCCGTGTAAAAGGTTATTGAAGTATAACCATTAAGAAGGTTAATTTTTAAAGGCTTGTAAATCGTAAACCGTTACAGATATTGAAAAAATGCACTAATTAAAATCTGTTAGAAATTCAATTCTCTTTAATTTTTATTTTATTCATTTTTCTCTAGGACGCACTGTTTTCAAGATAAATTTATTTTTAAAAAAAATTATTTTCCGACAATGGTGCATCCTAGAAAAAATAATTAAGTGCAAATTTATAGAGAATTAAATTTCCTACAATTTTTATTTATTAGGTGTACAAAATGAAACTCAGCCACTGGGTAAATTTGAATTTTGTAGATTTTAGCCGAGTTTCATTTTGTACACCTAATAGAAAATATGAAACAAAATTGTGAGAGAATAATCGAGTCCGTTTGACTTTCTCAAAAAGAAGTTATTGTATTACCCACCATGAACGGTTTTTTGAGAGACCTTCAAGACGTCTGTCGCCAGTTTTTTCCGGGACACTACCCGAGTTTTTCTAGGTTTTTTTTAAAAGAAAACTTCTTTACGGGACGGTTTTTGTCAATCAAAGAAAGTTCTTTTTTTACATTTTAACTTTCTCAAAGTGAAGTTATTGTACTGCTCTCACATCTAGTTTTTTGTAGAGAGTCTTCCGGACCCCTTAGACAAATTTTTACCAATCATGAAGTTGTCTGTGGTGCCATCCGTCCGTTTTTTTTCTCTTTTTTTTTTACAAAACAAAAGGAAAAATGGAAAAGTGCTTCCAAAGCAAACATTGGTGTTCATACTTATGTATTTTTCGTTTTGAGAAAATTAAATATACTTATACATTTCTTAAAATTATTAAGTTGATAATTTTATGGTTTGATGAGAATTGCGTGACAATTGATTAGAAAACGTTTTAATGGTAAATTACGTTCGAAGGATTACCCTAGCATTGGATACTCCAATTAAGGATCTCATCAAGAAAGAAAAAAATGGTTGACCTTAGTTTGAGGTCGTTATGATGCTCTTTTGCATCTTATTTGTTCCTAAAAAGAAAAAAAAAATGTTTCCATCATGAGAGGTCTCGAAATAGTTCGATTTCGACGGAATTGACGCTTTTAGGTATTGAAAGAGTTACAATGTTTGCCAATTTAGGCCAAGACGACCATTTTTTTTTATTTGCCAGTCTTTTACGCCCTATTTCGGCCCCCTTCAAACATTTGAAGTTCTCATTAAAAACGTAGATTTCTTTTTTTATTCTGATCACGGGCTCCGTGATGATAAAAAATTCATTGGCGGACTTAAAGAGGCTTTTGGGGCTCAGCCCCCTGGCTGGTCAGCCCCACTCGATGAGGAGGCGTTTATATCGATTTTTTGGTCCAGAAACACCGTTTTATCGTGTGTTCGGGCATTGAAAGCCTTTTTTACAGGGGTTTTGGACATTTTCCTCGGCGTCTGGGTCAAGAAAAAGCTGTCTTTTACCGGATTTTCGGTCGTTTTTTTCATTGTTTTGATGTAGAAACACCGTTTTTATTGGTTCTTTGAGCGTTTTACACCCTATAATTAGAGATTTGAGCCGTTTTCCTCGATGTTTCGTCTGGAAATACCCATTTTATCGGGAGGTCGGGCTTTTAACATTTCTTTTACCGGTATTGGGTAGTTTTACGCGATTTTTAGGTCTAGAAACACCAGTTTTATCGGTTGCTCGGGCGTTTAACACGTTTTAACGGGTTTTGGGTCGTTTTTTTGTTGTTTTGATGTAGAAACACCGTTTTTATCGGTTCTTTGAGCGTTTTACATCCTATAAATAGGGATTTGAGCCGTTTTCCTCGATGTTTCGTCTGGAAATACCCATTTTATCGGGTGGTCGGGCGTTTAACATTTTTTTACCGGATTTTGGGTAGTTTTTTCGTTGTTTTGATGTAGAAACACCGTTTTTATCGGGCGGTCGGGCGTTTAACATTTCTTTTACCGGATTTGGGTAGTTTTTTTCGTTGTTTTGATGTAGAAACACCGTTTTTATCGGTTCTTTGAGCGTTTTACATCCTATAAATAGGGATTTGAGCCGTTTTCCTCGATGTTTCGTCTGGAAATACCCATTTTATCGGGTGGTCGGGCGTTTAACATTTCTTTTACCGGATTTGGGTAGTTTTTTTCGTTGTTTTGATGTAGAAACACCGTTTTTATCGGGCGGTCGGGCGTTTAACATTTCTTTTACCGGATTTTGGGTAGTTTTTTTCGTTGTTTTGATGTAGAAACACCGTTTTTATCGGGCGGTCGGGCGTTTAACATTTCTTTGACCGGATTTTGGGTAGTTTTTTCGTTGTTTTGATGTAGAAACACCGTTTTTATCGGGCGGTCGGGCGTTTAACATTTCTTTTACCGGATTTTGGGTAGTTTTTTTCGTTGTTTTGATGTAGAAACACCGTTTTTATCGGTTCTTTGAGCGTTTTACATCCTATAAATAGGGATTTGAGCCGTTTTCCTCGATGTTTCGTCTGGAAATACCCATTTTATCGGGCGTTTAACATTTCTTTTACCGGGTTTTGGGTAGTTTTACGCGATTTTTAGGTATAGAAACACCAGTTTTATCGGTTGCTCGGGCGTTTAACACCGTTTTAACGGTTTTTGGGTCTTTTTCCTCGATTTTGTGGTCGCTTAAAACGGTTATTGGACCTTTCCCTTCTTTACCGCAAGAAAAACCTTTTTCAGCGTCCCGTCATCTTCCGTCAAGTCTGCCCAAGATGTGTACAAATGAAACTCAGTGTACAAAATGAAACTCGGTGTACAAAACGAAAAATGAAACTGAACAAAAATGAACCAAACAAAATGAAATGAACAAAAAAAAAATGAAATGACAAAAATTGAAAAATGAAAAAAATGAAAAATGAAAAAATGAAAGAATGAAAGAAAGAATGAAAGAATGTAAGAATGAAAGAATGAAAAATGAAATGAACAAAAATTGAAAAATGAAAAAATGAAAAAATGAAAGAAAGAATGAAAGAATGAAAGAATGTAAGAATGAAAGAATGAAAGAATGAAAGAATGAAAGAATGAAAGAATGAAAGAATAAAAGAATGAAAGAATGAAAAAAAATGAAAAAATGAAAAATGAAATGAATGAAAAATGAAATGAACAAAAAATGAAACTCGGTGTACAAAATGAAACTCGGTGTACAAAATGAAACTGAGCCACAGGGTAAATTTTAATTTTGTAGATTTTAGCCGAGTTTCATTTTGTACACCTAATATTTCTTTTTTTTCCAAACGGTGCGAATTTAATTGAGTCGTTTTTATCACCTTGCCAGAAAATGACAGCGAGTAACCCATGGGAATATGTTAATATCCGTGAATAATAGACCCGCTATTTATTCTAATTTTAATTCTTTTGTCCCGTACTCTATTAGGACGTGAAATAATCGTTTTTCCATTTTTTTTTTTCGAAAAAGAAGATCCTCGATTTCGCATCCGCTAAAAATTAAAAAGGGGTCAGGGTCGCCTTTGAATGTGAGAATTCTTTGAAGGTGTTTTATTTTCGAATCGGTCACACGTGATTTGTTGAATAAAAATAGACGACACTAGACGATTTTGAAGGAAAAATTAATTTTTAAACAAAAATCTGATTGCTTTGTTTATTTTATACTCTGGCAACTAATCAAAAAAGATATGATAAACATTTAAAAAATGTTTATAATTTCTTGTTTAGCTTAAATTGGAGAATTGGGGAAGGATGTTGACTTTTTCTTTTATTCCAATATACGTCTTATTCGCATATCGACTTACTCGTTATCAAAAATTGATAAATCGCCACCATAAATATTAATTTTTATCCCCCTTAGTCTTTTTCGAGCGTTTTTCAGGTTTTTTTGTTTTTTAAAAAAACCCCGCCTATACCGGATTTTTGATCGTTTTTCAGGTTTTTTGTCCAAAAAACCCCGCCTATACTGGATTTTTTGAGCGTTTTTCAGGTTTTTGTCCAAAAAACCCCGCCTATACCGGATTTTTGATCGTTTTTCAGGTTTTTATCCAAAAAAACCCCGCCTATACTGGATTTTTTGAGCGTTTTTCAGGTTTTTTATCCAAAAACCCCGCCTATACCGGATTTTTGATCGTTTTTCAGGTTTTTTGTCCAAAAAACCCCGCCTATACTGGATTTTTGAGCGTTTTTCAGTTTTTTGTCCAAAAAACCCCGCCTATACTGGATTTTTGAGCGTTTTTTCAGATTTTTTGTCCAAAAAACCCCGCCTATACTGGATTTTTGAGCGTTTTTCAGTTTTTTGTCCAAAAAACCCCGCCTATACCGGATATTTGAGCGTTTTTCACAAATTTTTCTCCATATCCTAAAGGGCCCCTAAAGAGCTATTCCCAAAAACCGTCTGTTGAGGGTATAGCATTAACTATCTTTTGTGAAAGTCCAAAAATAAATGGCATCAATAAATTTTTTTATTTCGAACCAATTTACGTCTTTCTATTCACATATCAACTTACTCGTTATCGGAAATTGACAAATCGCTCCAATAAAAATTACCTTCTATTTTTCAAACCCACTACTTCTTGTTTATAAATTAATTTAGTACTTTTTCGATGAGCCACCAAACAAAAGTTTAGTATTTTTATGTTTTTCCTCATTTTCTTACGCTAATCCTAAAAAGCTCTTTTTATCAAAATCGGTAGATTCATATTTTTAAATCTCCGTTTTACTTACTTTTAGGTGTACAAAATGAAACTCAGCCACAGGGTAAACTGAATTTTGTAGATTTTAGTCGAGTTTCATTTTGTACACCTAGTAGTTCATTTTTTCAAAATTTTAAACATTTTAGGCGTTAAAGTCCATCAAAAGTTGACCTTCTCCGTGTAAGAAGGTTATTGAAGTATAACCATTAAGAAGGTTAATTTTTAAGGCTTGTAAATCATAAACCGTTACAGATATTGAAAAATGCACTAAATAAAATCTGTTGGAATTTAATTCTCTTTAATTTTCATTCTATTCATTTTTTCTCTAGGACGCACTGTTTTCAAGATAAATTAATAAAAAAAAAATTATTTTCCGATAATGGTGCTTCCTAGAAAAAAATAATTAAGTACTTTATAGAGAATTAAATTTCCTACAATTTTTATTTATTAGGTGTACAAAATGAAACTCAGCCACAGGGTAAATTTGAATTTTGTAGATTTCAGCCGAGTTTCATTTTGTACACCTAATATTTTTTTAGACTTTATTCATTTGGGAAACGATAAATCACCTTAAGGGACAAGAGTTTTGAAATTCAAACCACGATATTAGCATTAGGACCTAATTAAATTCAGCCGCATTAATATACTTTTATTAAGTAATCATTAATTACATTAAGTTTTTTTGAAGTAATTTTTGTATCCCCTAGATGGCGTAAAAGTGTAAAATTGATCATTTTTCTTACTTTAAAATTATTTTATATGCTACGCATTTTGTCTAAATTACGTCTATAAAAAAAATAAACAACAGAAAAATAATATGTTGCCGTGAAGTACTTGATCAGGGTGCTCTGGGATCAAATATGATGGAATCAAGATTTTTTTAGAAATTAATTTTTAAGAAAAGTAAGGCCCAGAATTTCGGTGTTAATAATTTTAAGTCGTGTGGTTTAATTCAAAAGATTTTTCTACTAAAAAAGCAATTTTTGAGCAAGATTGGAAGAACTTCTTTGTGTATTTTCACATAGAAATCAGAGATGGCGACACCTGTTTTTAAAAACGGCGTTGTTATTTATTTCTCGTCATAACACTTTTAAAAAGCTAATTTTTTTTCTTTTTAGGCAATTACTCGATAAGATTTTAATGACTAATCTCAATTCAGTGCCGTCTCCCTCGTGTGGGGCCCGTGGTTTTTTTATTCTCTCTGCTCTTTTTATTTTCCTTTTTTTCCATCCTCTTATCTCCGATTTAAAAATAATCGATTTTACATTTTTGTTTAAAATACTGTCTGAAGTTATTGTAATACACTTCAGAAGTTTTTGAAGATTTCCTCGTGGGAAAAAAACTAGTTCGGTCGTCTGCCTTTTACTGGGTGACTTTTTAAAAAAGTATTTCCGATAGTTTAGGCTGTTTCATTAAATTTGGGCTTCTTTATACCTTTAAAATGAGCGTAGTACGGACTCCATCGGATTATTCGTTTCGAGTTTCAGCTTTGAACGTACTGAAACTTCAAAAATGCTATGGGCTAATGCATTAAAAGCCTCATAAATCTTAAACCATTCGTCGTATGCAAAAAAACATTTATACTTTTTGTAGGGGATTTTATGAGCTACAAGTTTTGTTTAAGGACATTTTTTATTTTGCACAATGGTTTTTGAGATAATTGGGAAAAGCTTGACCAACTTTTCAATCCCCTCTAAACCGAACTTATTAGGTGTACAAAATCAGCCACAGGCCAATTTGAATTATGTAGATTTTAGCCGAGTTTCATTTGTACACATAGTAGTTCATTTTTTCAAAATTTTGAACATTTTAGGCGTTAAAGTCCATCAAAAGTTGACCTTCTCCGTGTAAGAAGGTTATTGAAGTATTACCATTAAGAAGGTTAATTTTTAAAGGCTGTAAATCGTAAACCATTACAGATATTGAAAAAATGAACTAAATAATATCTGTTGGAAATTTAATTCTCTTTAATTTTACTCTATTCATTTTTTCTCTAGGACGCACTGTTTTCAAGATAAATTGATTTAAAAAAAAATTATTTTCCGAAAATGGGTGCATCCTAGAAAAAAATAATTAAGTACAAATTTATAGAGAATTAAATTTCCTACAATTTTGATTTATTAGGTGTACAAAATGAAACTCAGCCACAGGGTAAATTTGATTTTGTAGATTTTAGCCGAGTTTCATTTTGTACACCTAATACTTCACGCAGCGACTTTTGAGCACAAAGCGGCAATTAGCGATTGTCTAAACTTTCAAACCCCCCCCCCCTCCCAAAAAAAAACCTATATGTTCGCTAGTAAGCCTTTTTCTGCCACATTTTTTTTGACCCCAAAAACACGAATCTTGAAATGTTTTTTCCCCAAATGTCACCCTTTTTCTTCCTAATCCTACGTAATTCTCACCCAATGAGTTAGGATGGCCGTAATTTTTAATAATAATGACGACCTTGCCAACATTGAGTAAATAAAAACGGAAGTTGTGTAATAAAATTTTTTTCCCCTCCCTTTCATAACTAAATTTCGATTCAAACTGGTTTAATCTGATTTGCATCCAAACTTCCTTGAAAACAATGCAACCCATAAATAACGCCACAAATATTTAAAAAGACCTCAATTTACACGCCATAAAAAATTGACATTTTTATAAACAAATGCTAAGTACTTTTTGTAGTCGATGTATTTTAAACCTTTTTTTTTTCCCTACAGTATCTTATCGAGGTTTATTTTACTTGAATATTGTTCTTATTATACAATTGTAGATATAGTTTATCAAGTTTTCAATTAAAAAAAAGTTATGTACTTAACTACTGTTTTCATCTCTACTTAGGTAACTTTCTCATCCATTTTGATATTTTGAAATAATTCACACCAAGAGAGAAAAAAAATATTACGTATTTTAAAGAAAAATTAGGCAATAATCTTGTAGTTTTTGACAAGTTTTTACAAATATGATTATTAGGTATACAAAATGAAACTCGGCTAAAATCTACAAAATTCAAATTTACCCTGTGGCTGAGTTTCATTTGTACACCTAATAAATAAAAATTGTAGGAAATTTAATTCTCTATAAATTTGTACTTAATTATTTTTTTCTAGGATGCACCATTTTCGGAATATAATTTTTTTTAAAAATAAATTTAGGTATCTTGAAAACAGTGCGTCCTAGAGAAAAAATGAATAGAATAAAATTAAAGAGAATTAAATTTCCAACAGGTTTTATTTTGTGCATTTTTTCAATATCTGTAACGGTTTACGATTTACAAGCCTTTAAAAATTAACCTTCTTAATGGTTATACTCAATAACCTTCTTATACGGAGAAGGTCAAGCTGGGGAGTTGATGGAAGGTGACTCCACATTTTTCACCCTCTCAAGGTTTTTTTGCTTTTGTTTGATAGTAATTATTAAAAATTACGACTGTCCTAACTCATTTAGAGAAAATTATAATTACGTAAAGATTAGGAAGAAAAAGAAGGCATTTTTGGCTTGATTGTTTCAACATTTTTGTTTTTGGGATGGGTAAAAATGAAGCTAAAATATTGCTGATATTGCTTGAAATGTTGGGGGGGGGGGTTAAAGTTGGCGTAATTGCTTCTTTTAATCTAAGGAACAACTGCTCAAAAGTCACTTGGAAAGTACCTCCTTACCTACCTAGAATTGAAAAGTTCTTTTTTTTCCCATATATCTCAGGAACGGTCGCTCAAATCGAACAAATTCCGTAAATAAAACCTTTAGCTTATTAAATTTTCTAAAATATTGTACTTAACCATTTTTGCGTGCGACCAATGGTTTAGGATTTATGAGGCTTTAAAGTTACAAAAGAACCTACAAAAATCTTGTTGATTTTTAGTTCCTTTAATCCTCAAAATCCCCGAAAGTGCTGCCATCTCTTGATTAAGAAACACACTCCTCCTCGCATCCTATCCTCCTTAAAAATCTCGATTTTTTACGCGCTGTAGGCAATTTTTCCAAGCGAAAAGGGAGCCAAACTTTTTCGTAGATAAGAGTAATTTGTTTACAAAACATTAAATGAGAAAAATAAAAACACCTGGTAAACAACCCTTTTTCTTGGAAAAAAGGATTAGAATTGACGTAAATTTTTTTGCCCGTCTCATTTTAGAAGATTGGCACCTTAAATGTTATCTCGAGTGCACACTCCATATTTTCTTTCAAATTTTTAATTTACGCTATTATTTTGCCTTTTTTTTCTCTCTCTCTTGAGAAGCTTTCTCTCATCAAAATTAATCTTATATTACCCTCGATAGATGGATCTACAAAATTCAAATTTACCCTTTGGTTGAGTTTCATTTTGTACACCTAATAAATAAAACTTGTAGGAAATTTAATTCTCTATTTGCACTTAATTATTTTTTCTTGGATGCACCATTTTCGGAAAATAATTTTTTTTTTGAAATAAATTTATCTTGAAAACAGTGCGTCCTAGAGAAAAAATGAATAGAATAAAAATTAAAGAGAATTAATTACCAACAGATTTTATTTAGTGCATTTTTTCAATATCTGTAACGGTTTACGATTTACAAGCCTTTAAAAATTAACCTTCTTAATGGTTATACTTCAATAACCTTCTTACACGGAGAAGGTCAACTTTTGATGGACTTTAACGCCTAAAATGTTTAAAATTTTGAAAAATGAACTAATAGGTGTACAAAAGGAAACCGGCTAAAATCTACAAAATTCAATTTACCCTGTGGCTGAGTTTCATTTTGTACACCTAATAGTTCGATTTCCGCATAAAAATGTGTCTTTTTTCCTATAATTTCTGAAATTTCAAATGGTTTAGAGGTAATTTTGAACAGAAAAAACTCCTTTTCATGTAAATCCGTTCTAATGGCTGTTTGTACGCCCGTTTGAATAAATGCTAATAGGGATAATTAGGTTGTGCCCGTTGATATTTTCTTGGTTAGTTCTCAGAAGGACGTACGTGTTTTTTTTCTTAATAAATGATTTTTCACGTGATCGAAAGGATGCAGTAATTTCCTAAGTGTCCTTGCCCTTTTTGTGTAACTTTCAGGGTAAATATTGAAGAATTATTTTAGTGTCGTATATTTTATTTGAGGGTCAAAGGGATTTGGAGTTCCATTGTCCCGAAGGTGATTTTCTCCCACGTTCCGAAAGAAAAAATTTTTTTTTCTTGAGTAGGGGGAAAAAGAAGCGATTAGGGATATCTGACAAAATAGATAAGAATGGACGAACGAGAGCCTTAAACGGTGGCCGTGTTAGTTCGGAAGCGACGTTTGTCGACGTTTTCAAAGTGGGAAAAGATGCCGACGACCAACGGTGGTGGAAAACACGTGCTTGTATGGGATCAGCCCGGCCTCGACGAGCAAGAAAAGCCCGAAAATCGCCCGAAAGGTGAATTTTTAATTTTTTCTGCTCGGATCGCTAAAAAAATTTGAATCAGCTGTGTGCAATAGATTTTTTCAATGCAGTCAGGATATCAACGTGAATTTTTTTTTATCCATCATATGGTTGAATTTTTTTCATAACATAATTAAATTGACTAGATTTTATAAAATTTTTTTGTTTTAAAGAATATTTGGATCAGCTGGGTGCATTAGATTCGATTTGTTTTGGGATTTGAATTTTAGTGGGAAAAAAAATAATCAGACGATTTGCGCATTTCAATTAGCTTTTAAGCGTTGAAAAACTCTCAGGATTTTGACCTCCTATCCGTCCTCTAATTTTTTTTCCTTTTCTGTTGATCTTCGTAATCCACTAAAATTGACGGTCACTTTTTTTTAGTTTATTTCTCGTAGGCGGTTTGACCTTCTCTTTTAAGCTTTTATCTAAGGCCTAATTTTTTTTCCTGATTTTTTTGTTTTAAGTTGGTAAAAACAAGGGATTTCCTTGAAAATTTCGTCGAGATGACATTTTAGAGGTTCAATTTCTGGAGCCTTGAAATAACATAATTTTCACAGGATTTAGCCTTTTAGAAACCAAATTATGTTTATTTTAACCTTCTCTTAGAAAAAGATGAGCATTTTTTAACCATAGGAGAATATTTTTAGGATTTTGAGCGTTTTATTTTTTTAATTTTTTTTTAATTTTTGGCAAGATGAAGTTCTTGCCAAATTCAATTCAATTCAAAAAAAATTTTCGCTCTTTTTGTCCTCTTTTATGAAAAGTTTTTGTTTGTTTCTCGTTTTTTAGTTTTGACCCGATTTTTTGAAGTTTTCCAAGTCTTTTTTGCCTGAAAACGCCAGTTTTACCGGTATTTCCTCGACCCTCTCGCCGAAAAGCTCCAATTTGAAGAATCTTATCACTTTTCTTGATTTTTGGTTAAGAAACTGATTTTTGTAGGAAATTTAATTTTCTATTTGTACTTAATTATTTTTTTCTAGGATGCACCATTTTCGGAAAATAATTTTTTTAAAAAATAAATTTATCTTGAAAACAGTGCGTCCTAGAGAAAAATGAATAGAATAAAAATTAAAGAGAATTAAATTTCCAACTGCATTTTTCAATATCTGTAACGGTTTACGATTTACAAGCCTTTAAAAATTAACCTTCTTAATGGTTATACTTCAATAACCTTCTTACACGGAGAAGGTCAACTTTTGATGGACTTTAACGCCTAAAATGTTCAAAATTTTGAAAAAATGAACTACTAGGTGTACAAAATGAAACTCGGCTAAAATCTACAAAATTCAAATTTACTGTGGCTGAGTTTCATTTTGTACACTATAGATTTTAGTCTATTTTCTTCGATTTTGTTAATCAAGAGCAACCCTTTTCACCCAAAAAAGAGCTTTTCTTAGTATTTCGGCAAAAACACCATTGACATCTGATTATTGGGCGTTTTCCTCAATTTTCCGGTGGAAAAACAGCATTTTATGAGTTTTCGGCGGAAATAATTTCCTTTTCACTAGGTTTCCCTATTTTCCTTTTTTCTTAGGCCCTATTTTAAAGATGAATCCTAAATTTTGTGTTTTTAGGATGTTTGGAACGCGGCATGTAGTGACAATTATGCTTTTTCTTGGGATGGCGAATGCTTACACGATGCGGACGAACATGTCAGTCGCCATCGTCGCCATGGTCAATCAAACGGCGCTTCCAAAAAATCCTTCAATCGTCACCGATGAATGTAGCGATGCCCCGTTGATAACCCAAAATCAAACTTTAATGGTAAACCACTATTAAATTAAAAATAAACATTAACTTTTTTCATTTTAGAATCATAAAGATGGTGAATTTTTATGGACGACGGCAGAACAAGGGTATTTTAAGTGCGTTTTTTTATGGCTACTGTATTACGCAAATCCCATGTGGGATTTTGGCTAAAAAATACGGTTCTAAGTGGTTTCTTGGGGGTGGAATGCTGCTAAATTCGATATTTGGCCTTTTGGTTCCGCTCGCATCAAATTATGGAAAAATTTCTTGATTATCGTCCGTTTTATACAAGGATGGGCGAAGGTCCGATCGTCCCATGTACTCATGCTATGCTCGCAAAATGGATTCCGCCAAACGAAAGGAGCCGAATGGGCGCCATCGTTTATGCAGGTTTGATTTTATTTTTGATTTTAAAATGTAAACTAAATTGAAATTTTAGGCGCTCAGTTTGGAACTGTAGTCTCGATGCCGTTGAGTGGGATTCTTTCCGACATGGAAGATCTAGGAGGGTGGCGTTTGATTTTTTACTTTTTCGGAATACTCAGTCTTATCTGGGCGGTCGCTTTTCTCATGACTGTCTCCGAAGATCCAGATTCTCATCCGACAATCGACGAAAATGAAAAGAAATATATCATCAGCACTGTCTGGGGTGCAGCAGGAGTGACAGTGAGTTATTTTAAGAATTTTCTCAAAAATTTTCCATTTTCCCTGCTGTTTGGGCATTTCTCGTGGTTTTTTGGCCAAGAATTTACATTATTTTAGAGTTTCACCATGAGAAAAGAATTGTGTAAGGTTTTTTATACATTTTTTAAACTTTTTGAATCAAAAATGCCTATAGCGAAAAAAAAAAAACTATTAGGTGTTCATAATGAAACAGGGTAAATATGAATTTTGTAGATTTTAGCCGAGTTTCATTTTGTACACCTAGTAGTTCATTTTTTCAAAATTTTGAACATTTTAGGCGTTAAAGTCCATCAAAAGTTGACCTTCTCCGTGTAAGAAGGTTATTGAAGTATAACCATTAAGAAGGTTAATTTTTAAAGGCTTGCAAATCGTAAACCGTTACAGATATTGAAAAAATGCACTAAATAAAATCTGTTGGAAATTCAATTCTCTTTAATTTTTATTCTATTCATTTTTTCTCTAGGACGCACTGTTTTCAAGATAAATTTATTTAAAAAAAAATTATTTTCCGAAAATGGTGCATCCTAGAAAAAAATAATTAAGTACAATTTCATTTTGTACACCTAGTAGTTCATTTTTTCAAAATTTTGAACATTTTAGGCGTTAAAGTCCATCAAAAGTTGACCTTCTCCGTGTAAGAAGGTTATTGAAGTATAACCATTAAGAAGGTTATTTTTAAAGGCTTGAATCGTAACCGTTACAGATATTGAAAAAATGCACTAAATAAAATCTGTTGGAAATTCTCTTTAATTTTTATTCTATTCATTTTTCTCTAGGACGCACTGTTTTCAAGATAAATTTATTTAAAAAAAAATTATTTTCCGAAAATGGTGCATCCTAGAAAAAAATAATTAAGTACAAAATAGAAATTAAATTTCCTACAATTTTTATTTATTAGGTGTACAAAATGAAACTCAGCCACAGGGTAAATTTGAATTTTGTAGATTTTAGCCGAGTTTCATTTTGTACTCCTAATATTTAAGAATTTTCTCAAAAATTTTTTATTTTCCCTACTGTTTGGGTATTTCTCGTGGTTTTTTGGCTAAGAATTGACATAATTTTAGAGTTTCACCTTCAGAAAAGAATTGATTAAGGTTTTTATACATTTTTTAAACTTTTTTATTGAATCAAAAATGCCTATAAGTTAAAAAAGCTCTTTTTGAGCCAAAAAGTCCCCTAAAGCTAAGATTTTGGAGGGTTTTCATAAATTTTTTTTAGCCGAATAGTAACCTCTCTCTAATTTTTAAATTTTTTTAGTCTCCACCTGTGCCATGGATGTCAATTTTAAAATCGTTGCCATTTTGGGCAATTTTGGTGGCTCACATTGGACACAATTATGGGTACGAAACGTTGATGACTGAACTTCCAACTTTTATGAAACAAATTCTTCGTTTCAACATCAAAGAAGTAAATAAAAATAATCAAAAAAAATTGTAAATATTTTTAGAATGGAGTTTTGTCGGCTCTTCCATATTTAGCGATGTGGTTTTTCTCCGTTTCTTTGAGCTGCATCGCTGACTACGTGATAACGACGAAAAAACTTTCGCATACGACGACCCGAAAGTTGGCTCAAGTCTGCGGACATTTCGGCCCAGCGTTGGCATTAATCTGCGCTTCATATACTGGCTGCAATCCTTATTTAACGGTTGCCATATTGACCATAGGAGTGGGACTTAACGGTGGAATTTATTCAGGGTTTAAAGTCAACCATTTAGACATCTCACCTCGTTTCGCTGGAATTTTAATGTCGTTTAAACTTCAGCGCAAACATGGCCGGACTCGTCGCTCCCATTGTGGCCGGCCACATCATCCACGGAAGAGTAATCATATTATATTTAAAAAACAAAAATTAATTTTTTTTTAGCCTACTCAAGCTGCATGGAGAGAAGTGTTTTTGTCGCTTCTGGCGTCTACATCGTCTGCAACTTCTACCTCGTATTCGCCACAAGTAAGCGGCAACCTTGGGACGACCCTTCCAAAGACAAACCCAAAACGAACCCCGATCGCAGAAACCGTCCACTAAACATTCCCAACAGGTGCCTAATTTCTACTTACACCACAGGTTAAACCCATGTAAAAAATGTGTATATAATTTTTATTTATTTTACCATGATCTTATTTATATTTAATTTTTAAAATATGTACCTGGAATCGCTTTTCATCGTTTCAACATTCCTTGTTAACAAAATAAAAATCAGTTTGTAAATAATTCTATTAACATAAATAAATATTTTTATAATGTTAATTTTTAATTTTTTCATGTAAATTTTTATGAAATTTTTCAATGGTTAAAAAAAAACTTTTTAAAAGACTTGGCCTTTATTATTTTTTATTTCACAAAAATTGACCTTAAAGGTTCACAAATTCAGATTGTCCAATTTAAACAAAAAAAAGTTTATCCCAAAAAAAATTTCCCCACAAAAACTGACTGTTCTGAAAAAAAAAAAGAGAGAGAAAAATATAAAATTTTCTTATCTCTATGTACACAATACACACAATGAGGTTTTCTATTCTACGTACTAAAAAACAATATTTTCCAGAAATTATAACGGGAAATTGGACAATATGGTGTTTTAAGTATGAAGGCATAAAGAATATATTTTTATATTTAAGCATTATTGTAAAATAAAAAATCAATAATTGACATAAATGTGGAATAAAAAATCAGGCCGTAGAAGCGGGGGAAAAAAAAGGATAAAAATAAGAACTGAAATGTCCTAAGAGGTAAAAAATGGCATTTTATTGAAATTTCAGAATTATGTTCCTCGCCCCAAAAAATGTGTGGTTATGAAAATTAATTTGTTTAGATGATGAATGTTCTTTTCCAATCCTTTTTTTAGTTTTACAATTTAAAATATCCTGGCAAATAATTTTTTTGGTAAAACAAAAATGCTGGTCCACTTTTCAATCAATATTATCGTATATCTTAGGTTATGACCTAAGGTTGACAGCTATCAGGTATGAAAGGAATGGAAAACTGAAGAACCTAATAGCCGCAGTACCCGAAGAGAGAAATGAAAACAATAAATCGATAGATAGAAACAGAGACGTCCGACTATATAAATTTCCTCATAAAATTATTGAAAATATTAATTTTTATTTAAATATATTTGTTTTATTTGTTTGGTTTATGAAATGGCGCAGGAGTTGCGTTTACTCCCAGCGTGTCTTTCGCGAATACTGTTGAGATGAGCGAGTTGCGCGGGTGATGGTATTGCGGGATGGAGCGGGGTCGTCGCTTGGCCTTGCTGCGGGGGTAGCGACTGCCTCCGTCTTCGCCTTAATGCCGGGCTTAGGTTGTATTTGACTTTCGCCTGAGCGAGGAGCTCTTTGAAGACCTGCGAGATGTTCGTGTTGTCTTTCGCGGACGCTTCGACGAAACCGTTTTCCCAGTCGACTGTCACTATCGACTCGTTCGTTTTCGTCGATTCCTGCAGCATAAAAAAAAAGTTATTGGATTCTAAAGATTACATTTAACCAATATAATGACATTTAGCTTTGAAGGATGGAATTATGATTTATTAGGTGTACAAAATGAAAAATCTACAAAATTAACATTTACCCTGTAGCTGAGTTTCATTTTGTACACCTAATAAATAAAATTGTAGGAAATTTAATTCTCTATAAATTTGTACTTAATTATTTTTTCTAGGATGCACCATTTTCGGAAAATAATTTTTTTTAAATAAATTTATCTTGAAAACAGTGCGTCCTAGAGAAAAAATGAATAGAAAAAATTAAAGAGAATTAAATTTCCAAGATTTTATTTAGTGCATTTTTTCAATATCTGTAACGGTTTACGATTTACAAGCCTTTAAAAATTAACCTTCTTAAAGGTTAGACTTCAATAACCTTCTTACACGGAGAAGGTCAACTTTTGATGGACTTCTTGGTTTCGCTAAAATTGGAAATTTTCTTGACAAAACAGCAGACACGGCAGGACGTGCTGCTATAGTGCGTATTTTGGCCTTAATCTTCAAAAGCCTTTATATACTGAGCCATCAAATGGACTTAATGAGGCGATTATAGAGTTTAAACCATGATTAGCTGATTAGCTGATTTGTACTAATGGATGTTACGAAATGGGGATATTTTGCAAATAAATTATTAGGTGTACAAAATGAAACTCAGCCACAGGGTAAATTTGAATTTTGTAGATTTAGCCGAGTTTCATTTACACCTAGTAGTTCATTTTTTCAAAATTTTGAACATTTTAGGCGTTAAAGTCCATCAAAAGTTGACCTTCTCCGTGTAAGAAGGTTACTAAGTATAACCATTAAGAAGGTTAATTTTTAAAGGCTTGTAAATAACCGTTACAGATATTAAAAAATGCCTAAATAAAATCTGTTGGAAATTCAATTCTCTTTTTTTTCTCATTCATTTTTCTCTAGGACGCACTGTTTTCAAGATAAATTTATTTAAAAAAAATTATTTTCCGAAAATGGCGCATGCTAGAAAAAAATAATTAAGTACAAATTTATAGAAAATTAAATTTCCTACAATTTTTATTTATTAGGTGTACAAAATGAAACTCAGCCACGGTACATTTGAATTTTGTAGATTTTAGCCGAGTTTCATTTTGTACACTAATAGTAAAAAAAAAATGATTACTTCCTCGTCGTGATCTCAAGTAGGTCTATCTTATTGCAAACGACGACGATTGGGACGGCCGGGTCGTTTTTGATCTCGAGAATTTGTTCGGATTACCCTCGCCTCTTCGAAGGAATCTTGATCTGTCGCTGAATAAACGAGTATAAAAGCGTCTCCGGACGTAATGGACAAGGCTCTCATCGCTGGAAATTCTAACGAGCCCGCAGTATCGAGGATCTCGAGCGTTAGTCGAACGCCTCCGACGTTGAATTCCTCCCTATAAAAAGAGTGTTAAATAAACTAAAAAGAACATACTTTTGCCATAAAAAGTCGAGTTTTTTTCTCAGTTTTAGCAACAATCTCGAAAACGTTTGCTCAAAATGAAAATAATCAAATAAAAGTTGTACAAAACATAATTTCCAACAAAAATGAACTTATACATTTTTAACCTAAACCAATGGTTAAGGTCCTACAATGCTTTAAAGTTTTCAAAACCCAACTTGAGGTTTGTGGTTAAATTTTTCAAGTTATACTCGATTATCTCGAGAACTGTTGAAAAATGAAAATGTTACAAATAAAAGTTGTAGCTACCTACGATTTTGAAGTTTGCACTTTTCACGAGAGAGAAAAAAAAGTTTTTCCTTACGTTTGAACTATAACTGAAGAACGAATAATCCGACGGAGTCCGAACTAGGCTCATTTTAAAGGTAAAAAAACAACAACTTTTTTTTTCGGTCTTAATTTGCTATTTTTAACACCTTTTCCTGAAATCGCCATAAAGTATTAGGTGTACAAAATGAAACTCGGCTAAAATCTACAAAATTCAAAGTGGCTGAGTTTCATTTTGTACACCTAATAAATAAAAATTGTAGGAATTTAATTCTCTATATTTGTACTTAATTTTTTTTTCTAGGATGCACCATTTTCGGAAAATAATTTTTTTTAAAATAAATTTATCTTGAAAACAGTGCGTCCTAGAGAAAAATGAATAGAATAAAAATTAAAGAGAATTGAATTTCAACAGATTTTATTTAGTGCATTTTTTCAATATCTGTAACGGTTTACGATTTACAAGCCTTTAAAAATTAACCTTCTTAATGGTTATACTTCAATAACCTTCTTACGGAGAAGGTCAACTTTTGATGGACTTTAACGCCTAAAATGTTAAAATTTTGAAAAAATGAACTACTAGGTGTACAAAATGAAACTCGGCTAAAATCTACAAAATTCAAATTTACCCTGTGGCTGAGTTTCATTTTGTACACCTAATAAAATTCAAAGAAAAAGGAACCTTGATAGGTTTGAATTAAGGTCGATTTTTGAATCGAAAACTTAAAAATAGCGGATTTTTACATAAAGTAAAAGATGTTTTAAATCTTATTAGCTTTAAAACGAGACTAAAGCGGGCCCTGTAAGATTATTCGTTCTTGAGTTATAGCCTTAAATGTGCGGAAAAACGTGACTTAAAAAAATGTTCTCGAGCTTTGCTTCAAACGTAGCTACCAAAAAGATGGGAAAATTAGTTTTAGCTTATTTTTTGTTGAAAAACGGATGTAATTACCTGTGCATTTCCTCGACGGTCCTTTTATATTTGGTCGAAAAGGTGCCGTAAAGGAACTGCGCGATTATGGAAGATTTTCCGACTTTCGCCCCTCCCAAGACGACGATCTTATGCTTGGATCCTCCGGGTGAAGCACTCGCGTTGCCCACGTCGTCATCCTTCGTCTCCCCATGATTTTCCGATCTGAAATCAACCAAAAAAAATTTTTTCTTAGAAAAAAAAAATCTTGGAAGCCCGTTAGACATTAAAGTTTTGATGGATAGTATAACTACTAAGAATGAAGGCGAAATTACAGGATAGAAAATGACCTATTACGTACTCTTCTTTAGAACATCTTCAAAGGTTTGAAACATTCGAAGGTCAAAAAATCACCGCCCACGGAGATTTTTAAATAAAAATACTTTTTTTTCGCTTTTAGAATTTTGTTGAAAGGATTTTTATTGTGTCCACAAGATTGGGGACGTTCAAGGCTGGCGGAATAAAATTCGATTTGCGTTGTTTTCCAGATAAAAAAAAACAGCTAGATATCCAAGGAGACAAATAAGGAGCCGTTCGAAAGAAGCAGTCGAGGGAGGTTGAAGAAAAAAAAAAGCTAGACGACAAGTGGGATGGGATACTTTTTAGTTTTATCGAAGGGCGCAGGCATTGTCCTCAGTTTACCTTGGAAATGTGAATTTATCACGTATGTCGTTTTGAAAAGCGTCCGGAGAAGCGTTCCCGATAAAGAGAGACAAGTGGGAGACAGGATAATCCTTTGTTGTCGACTTCGGGATTTTCCCTTTGACCCTTTTGTCTTCGAAGGCGTCTCTAGATCACAATCGTTCTTTTATATCTTCGCCCAATACTCGACAACTTTCTAAACACGATGTTTATCTCCATGGGTCAGTGGTCAAGGACTCAGAAGAAAAACTTTTTTTTTTTCTGGAAATACTGGAATAATTTAGCTGCTATGGCAATATGGAGGAAGCCCTTGCCTAACTCTATATTATGCTAGTCTCTTCTAAAGTTTTTAAGGAAATTCAGTCGTTTTTACCGCGCTAAGCCTCATATTTTTCGAAAAATTCTATTAAAAAAAGGATTTAAACGTGAGATTTCTTGAAAAAAGGCCATTTTTTTTGTCGGCCGTAATTCATAACAGGAAGCTTTATCAAGATTTTTTACTAAAAACTTTTTATTGAAAATTAAGCTTACATTATTTTTGTACTTATACTTTTTGCGCTAAACCTAATATTTTTCGAGATATTCTATAAAAAATAATACAGAGTACAAAAAAGGCCATTTTTTGACGGCCCTTAACTCCGAAGCCGTCATATCAAAAATTTTAAAAAATACTTTTATTTTAAATTTATTTCACATTATTTTTGTATTAATTATTTTTTCTTTAAACCTCATATTTTGGAGATATTTCATAAAACTAATAAAACTTGAGCTCTAGATTTTGTGTTTTAAAAAATGGCCATTTTTTGACTGCCAGTAACTCCGAAACCGTCCACTTCGTCAAGATTTTGCAGTAAACACTTTTTATTGTAAATTAAGTTTAAATTATTTTTGTACTTAATACTTTTTGCGCTAATCCTCACTGTTTTCAAGATATTTGATAAAACCGATGAATTCTGGCTTAAATCAGTAAATTTTTGAATAAAAGCTCCTTGTTTCCCGATATGAAAAGATTCAATGAAGTCAAAAAACAAAACCCTATTCATCCTCTACGTCCATTTAAACGGGACTTAAAATAACCCTCTTTTCTCTACTAAAGGTATTTTCGAACAGCAAAAAAAATTTTTTTGTCTTTTTCTACTATCGATACGGATTAAAGGCAACACTGTTAAAAAAATGGTCGACATAAAGTTCCAAAGCACGAGGACAAATTTTTTTTAAAGATGAAAAAATTTAAGCCCTCAGGAGCTTAAAAAAATCGATAGTGCTTTCTAGGGTATGTGGAGGGTATTTTGAAAAATAGAATTTGAGGGAATATTAGTGTACAAAATGAAACTCAGCCACAGGGTAAATTTGAATTTTGTAGATTTTAGCCGAGTTTCATTTTGTACACCTAGTAGTTCATTTTTTCAAAATTTTGAACATTTTAGGCGTTAAAGTCCATCAAAAGTTTACCTTCTCCGTGTAAGAAGGTTATTGAAGTATAACCATTAAGAAGGTTAATTTTTAAAGGCTTGTAAATCGTAAACCGTTACAGATATTGAAAAAATGCACAAATAAAATCTGTTGGAAATTTAATTCTCTTTAATTTTTATTCTATTCATTTTTTCTCTAGGACGCACTGTTTTCAAGATAAATTTATTTAAAAAAAAAAAAAAATTATTTTCCGAAAATGGTGCATCCTAGAAAAAAATAATTAAGTGCAAATTTATAGAGAATTAAATTTCCTACAATTTTTATTTATTAGGTGTACAAAATGAAACTCGCCACAGGGTAAATTTGAATTTTGTAGATTTTAGCCGAGTTTCATTTTGTACCCCTAATAGGAAAAAAGGCGAGGCTTTCGCCATATTGCCATTTTTTCTGCTTTTTAATATTTTTTAAATCTTTTGATATCTCTTCAACAACCAATTTTTGAAGAAAAAAGGAGTATTTGAGGGGAAAATTCTATCTAAAAAGTGCCCCCCCCCCCCCCGAATTAATGAAAAGCTCTTAAATGTGCCATTTCTAATTTTATTTCCACACGCAGAGGATCCGTTATTTTTTTCTTCCACCCGTCGAGGAAAAATAGTTCTTTTTATGATCCATTCTTTTACTGCCCACACCTGACTGAAATACGACCTCAGCGACCGAATCTTCGGACTTGGAATAAATTATTTTCCAGAGTCCGGGAGTGGAAGCCTCCGTCCGCGTACGAAGCACGTGATATCGAAACCCTGTTTGGTGATTTTTTTTTTCTCTCCCTCTTTTTTTTCTTCTTATTTTTATTCCCCCGACACGCCCAACTGTTCACTCAGATTCCATCTAAAGCATCCCACTTGGCTCGAAACATGTAGATCGTTTTTTAAGAGCCACTAAAACTTATTTATTGATATATTTTCTTTTAGATAATGTCCACAGGAATCTTTCTATGTAACGTTTTCCTTAATTTTTGTGTAGGATTAACGTTTAGAAGATATGATCGAAAAAAGATCACTTAAGTTAATATCTCGATAACGGCGGCCTGAGGATGAAAATTTACAAGTACTTTTTGTAGGAAATTTAATTTCCTTTCAGTTTGCTTTCATTAATTTTTTATGTAGGATTAACCGTTTAGAAGATATGATCGAAAAAGATCACTTAAGTTAATATTCGATAACGGCAGGCTAGAGGATAAAAATGAATATATTCTTTTTGTAGGAAATTTAAAATATCTCGATAACGGCGGCCGGAGGATGAAAATTTACTGAGTACTTTTTGTAGGAAATTTAATTTCCTTTCAGTTTGCTCTTATTAATTTTTTGTGTAGGATTAACCGTTTAGAAGATATGATCGAAAAAGATCAATTAATCTCAGAAACGGCAGAACCTATTCACAAAAACGATTCTAACGGAAAACGCCATTTCTGCCCCAAATGCCAAAAAACAACTGGACATTTTTTTGAAACGATATTATGCTACTAAAAAACGCCTTTCCTACAAGACCATAATTTTGCATAATCGCTGCGAATCTGGTTTGGACGTTATAAAATCCTCCCGCCCACAGTTCGTTCACCTTTTTTGCATAAAAAAAGATTTTAAAAGAAATTTTGACAGAAAATAAACAATTTAAAAAAAAATTTAGTTTTTTTTTCTTTTCCTTGTGAATGTTCTACATCCTTCGTGTGGCGGTTGAAGGCTTTTGAAACGTTTTTCCCCATCGTTTAAACGTTGGCTTCTATCGCTTAAGATTCCAAACGGTAATTATTTAACGATGATGAAAAAAAATAAAAAATTGAGCACAATAGCTCTTAAGATTGTAGTAATGGTTGAGCAATTAGGATCAAAATTGCTGATGTTGGCGACTAAAAATTTGAACAAATAAAAAAGTCTTAAGATAAAAAAAAGTAGCATTTTCTAACTAGGAAAAATTTTGGAGCAAATTTTTTTAAACTAAATCATGAAAATTTCAGCATACAATTTAAAATCACCGAAATGTAGGCAGAAAAAACCCACATTTCAACGTGGGGGCATCTCCACATTTAAGTACCAAAAAAACTGGGCCCCAAAACTTTGGCGAAATGAAGGCAATTGTAATAATTAGAAACGCTCTTTTTTTATATGTAAACATTTTTAATTTAAAGGTTCCATTATTAAAAAATTCCATTTCATTTAAAAGCTTGGCAAAAGAAAAAAAAGCGAGAAAAATTATTAGGTTACAAAATGAAATCTAAAATACAAAATTCAAAAACCTGTGGCAGAGTTCATTTTGTACACTAATAAAAAATTGTAGAAATTTAATTTTCTATAAATTTGTACTTAATTATTTTTTTCTAGGATGCACCATTTTCGGAAAATAATTTTTTTTAAAATAAATTTATCTTGAAAACAGTGCGTCCTAGAGAAAAAATGAATAGAATAAAATTAAAGAGAATCAAATTTCCAACAGATTTTATTTAGTGCATTTTTTCAATATCTGTAACGGTTTACGATTTACAAGCCTTTAAAAATTAACCTTCTTAATGGTTATACTTCAATAACCTTCTTACACGGAGAAGGTCAACTTTTGATGGACTTTAAGCCTAAAATGTTAAAATTTTGAAAAAATGAACTACTAGGTGTACAAAATGAAACTCGGCTAAAATCTACAAAATTCAAATTTACCCTGTGGCTGAATTTCATTTTGTACACTAATATTATGTCAATATAGACACTTTTCCCTCTTGTTTATTTATTTCCATGAATATTTATAAAAGGGTTAATTTTTCTCCTTCTAAAAAAAGTCTTCATTTCCTTTTGCCGATTTCTCGTCCATTCACCCTCATTTGGATTCAAGGAGTCGAAAATCGATATAATCTTCGATTCCTTTTTTTTTCTCTTTATCTGCTTTAATAAGAACGAAAAAAACCGGAACGTCCGAGGTCCGAAACTCTCAAGGTCTTTCAATTAGGCTTGGATTAAATCCGGGCCCTCCAATAGAGAAGTTTATAAAAGGCGTTTTTTTATAGAGCAATTAGGATCAAAATTGCTGATGTTGGCGACTAAAAATTTGAAAAAAAATAAAAAAGTCTTAAGATAAAAAGGTAGCTTTTTCTGGGAAAAATTTTTGGAGCAAATTTTTTTTTTTACGAAATCATGAAATTTCAGAATACAAATTTAAAACCACCAAAATGTAGGCAGAAAAACCTACATCTCAACGGTAAAAATTGTAGAAAATTTAATTTTCTATAAATTTGTACTTAATTATTTTTTCTAGGATGCACCATTTTCGGAAAATAATTTTTTTTAAAATAAATTTATCTTGAAAACAGTGCGTCCTAGAGAAAAAATGATAGAATAAAAATTAAAGAGAATCAAATTTCCAACAGATTTTATTTGTGCATTTTTTCAATATCTGTAACGGTTTACGATTTACAAGCCTTTAAAAATTACCTTCTTAATGGTTATACTTCAATAACCTTCTTACACGGAGAAGGTCAACTTTTGATGGACTTTAAGCCTAAAATGTTTAAAATTTTGAAAAAATGAAATACTAGGTGTACAAAATGAAACTCGGCTAAAATCTACAAAATTCAAATTTACCCTGTGGCTGAATTTCATTTTACACTAATATTATGTCAATATAGACACTTTTCCCTCTTGTTTATTTATTTCCATGAATATTTATAAAGGGTTAATTTTTCTCCTTCTAAAAAAAGTCTTCATTTCCTTTTGCCGATTTCTCGTCCATTCACCCTCATTTGGATTCAAGGAGTCGAAAATCGATATAATCTTCGATTCCTTTTTTTTTCTCTTTATCTGCTTTAATAAGAACGAAAAAAACCGGAACGTCCGAGGTCCGAAACTCTCAAGGTCTTTCAATTAGGCTTGGATTAAATCCGGGCCCTCCAATAGAGAAGTTTATAAAAGGCGTCTTTTTTTATAGAAAGCGATTAAGGAGGATTTTTTTCCTTTTTAATTCCAAAAAAGGTACAATAATGCTAGAATAATTGCTTAAAAAGCCAGAAAAAATTAAACATTTTTTTAAAGATTTTTAGACATTTTTTCGTATTAACTTCCTCAAAGAGAAGTTATTGTGACACCCTACCATGGTCTCTGAAAAAGGGGCAATTTTCATCCCATAGGCCATTTTTTGGAAAAAAAAGTTTGTCTCCAAAAATATAGTAGGCAGAAATTTGGGGCGTTCTCGCCCGTACCGTGTGGCCTGATTGGGCGAAGAATTAATTCTTTTATTAGGTGTACAAAATGAAACTCGGCTAAAATCTACAAAATTCAAATTTACCCTGTGGCTGAGTTTCATTTGTACACCTAATAAATAAAAATTGTAGGAAATTTAATTCTCTATAAATTTGTACTTAATTATTTTTTCTAGGATGCACCATTTTCGGAAAATAATTTTTTTTAAAAATAAATTTATCTTGAAAACAGTGCGTCCTAGAGAAAAAATGAATAGAATAAAATTAAGAGAATCAAATTTCCAACAGATTTATTTGTGCATTTTTTCAATATCTGTAACGGTTTACGATTTACAAGCCTTTAAAAATTAACCTTTAATGGTTATACTTCAATAACCTTCTTACACGGAGAAGGTCAACTTTTGATGGACTTTAACGCCTAAAAGGTTCAAAATTTTGAAAAAATGAACTACTAGGTGTACCTTGAAACTTGAAAAAAAAATTTTTTTGATCGTAGGGACGAAAAATGATTAAATTGTGTTTCTTTAAGGAAGTTCCCGCTGGGCCAGCTCCAAATCAGAATTTTTTTCTAATCTAAAAAGCTAAATATCACTTATGAAGGTCATTTCTATGTAGCGTTTCAACCTTGTAAGATTTGAAGAAATAAAAAAAAAAGCTTCAGAAGAGTCATAACCTGTGATTAATGACTTTTCTCCGACATCTCATTAGTTTGAAGGGGAAAATAAGTTTTCGTGTAGAACTTTTTTTAAAAATCATGGAAATGACAGACAAGGAAAAATTGCCAAAGTGTTCATTTTGAAATCTTGACTAATTTCTGAATTGGGCATTTCCATACTGTTATATTTGATGATTTAAACCTCTAAAATCGTATCGAAAAACCTTATTTTTGGCTTGGAAACACTTGATATTGACTGAAACGCAGATAAATCACGAGAAAAAATTTAAGTTGCTAGGTAAGTATTTTTCTATACTGCAAGAGTGTACAAGAAACCCCGAAATTTCTGACTCCACATTTTAAAAATTGGTGGGGCTTTCAACTTGGACAGTTCAGAGCCTTCTAAATAACGAGAAAGAAAAAATTAAGTTGGGAAGCTGCAAGGTGCTTCAAAGAAGTTTTTTCTTTCTCAATAAAACCAAATTTTAATCTGAGTACCAAAACTTTGTGCCCGAAAACACATTTTCAGCAAGGGTTTCGCTTGAGAAAAATGATTGTTAGGTGTACAAAATGAAACTCGGCTAAAATCTACAAAATTCAAATTTACCCTGTGGAGTTTCATTTTGTACACCTAATAAATAAAAATTGTAGGAAATTAATTCTCTATAAATTTGTACTTAATTTTTTTTTTCTAGGATGCACCATTTCGGAAAATAATTTTTTTAAAATTTTATCTTGAAAACAGTGCGTCCTAGAGAAAAAATGAATAGAATAAAAATTAAAGAGAATTGAATTTCCAACAGATTTTATTTAGTGCATTTTTTCAATATCTGTAACGGTTTACGATTTACAAGCCTTTAAAAATTAACCTTCTTAATGGTTATACTTCAATAACCTTACACGGAGAAGGTCAACTTTTGAGGACTTAACGCCTAAAATGTTTAAAATTTTGAAAAAAAATGAACTACTAGGGTACAAAATGAAACTCGGCTAAAATCTACAAAATTCAAATTTACCCTGTGGCGAGTTTCAATTTGTACACCTAATATTATGTCAATATTGTAACTTTTCCTCTTGCTTATTTATTTCCATGAATATTTATACAAGAAACCCCGAATTTTTGACTCAACATTTTAAAAAATGGTGGGGGCTTACGCCATATTGCCTTGGCCAGTTCAGAGCCGTCTAATTTTGCGATTTGGGAGCAAGGAACCCCAAGAGCCCACCTTGGTAAATTAAATTTTGGCTTATAGTTGCCAATTTGAGAAAAGAGAGGGAGGAAATTTTGTGAGCATTATTTTGATTAGAATTTGAATCCTTATCTTTTATTAAAATGTGAAAAAATGAGAGGTTATATCAAAAATCCGCACTGAGGTATAACCAATCATTTCTATTTCGGTGAAAACAATTATTTCCGGGGGAAATTGGCTTCACACGATGGGGTGAGGTGTAATTACCCGGCCGTTTAAGCTGGGGTAAGGATTGCGGGGTTGAAGGCGAAGGCGGCGAATGGATTCCGGGGCGAAGAGGGAGGCGGTAAGTGAATGTAGAAGGTTGTTTCGTACTCCCCCGCCCGGGTTTTCATCCCAACGAGACATCCTCGTTTCGTGCTCTTCTCCTTTAAAGGGGATGAGTTGAATTCCAAACCGCCCCCTCTTTCCGAAACGTTAAATTATTCAGGTTTCCTCGTTATTTGTAAAAGTGCCCTTCCACCTAATGAGCCGAACGGATGCCCCGCCACCATTTTTTTTAAATTTCTGTCTCAAGACTTTTTTTTTCCCTCATGTTTCTTTCCTATAAAAACTATTTTATATTCATGGAGGCGATTGCCATTCAGAAATATCGCTTGTCAAAACATTGTTCGGTTTTTCCTCGCCATTGTCCCCCCCACGTAATCTATCATTTTGACGTCTGAGCGATCAGAAGGAAAAACATGGACGGGATAATACACTTCATCTGTCACGTCTTCCAGAGTTTCGGGAAAAATAGATTTACTCAGAACAAATAGGACGAAAAATATTGTTTTTTATTACATATAATTTTCGATACTATCAATAAAAGAAATGACCCACTTTTTTATTACTATTAGGTGAATGAAACTCAGCCACAGGGGAAATTTGAATTTTGTAGATTTTAGCCGAGTTTCATTTTGTACACCTAGTAGTTCATTTTTTCAAAATTTTAAACATTTTAGGCGTTAAAGTCCATTAAAAGTTGACCTTCTCCGTGTAAGAAGGTTATTGAAGTATAACCATTAAGAAGGTTAATTTTTAAAGGCTTGTAAATCGTAAACCGTTACAGATATTGAAAAAATGCACTAAATAAAATCTGTTGGAAATTTAATTCTCTTTAATTTTTATTCATTCATTTTTTCTCTAGGACGCACTGTTTTCAAGATAAATTTATTTAAAAAAATTATTTTCCGAAAATGGTGCATCCTAGAAAAAAATAATTAAGTACAAATTTATAGAGAATTAAATTTCCTACAATTTTTATTTATTAGGTGTACAAAATGAAACTCAGCCACAGGGTAAATTCGAATTTTGTAGATTTTAGCCGAGTTTCATTTTGTACACTTAATACATAAAAAAAGACCAGAAATTGCAGTTAGCTTTGTTCCAATCGCAGTTTGAAACTGTGTGAAACATCTGGAGCATGCGCAGAAGTATTTGCAAGTCTATTTCTCAGATGACTTCAGATTTGACGGACAAACGATTTGAACGACGTCAAAATAGTTCTACGCATGCTCCAGGAGTTTCAAAGCTATTAACAACAAACAGCGGCAAAAAAGTGCGCAAAAATCAGAAGTTAGAAAATTGAGAAAAAAGGGCTAAATTGGTTAAAAATTTTTTTTGGCAGAAGAACTGCGGAAAATGCCCAGAAAACCGGTAAAGGGTTAATTTCTTGGCCAAAAACTGAGGAAACACAAAAAAAAGTACTGGTTTGAAGAGCTTCCAACGAAAACTTCCTTAAAGAGAAGTACTATATAGGAGGGGAAGTATAACGGAGGGGAAGTAAAACGTAGGGGAAGTTATGGGAGGGGAAGTATAACGGAGTGGGAAATATATGGGAGGGGGAAGTATAAGTGAGGGGAAGTATATGGGAGGGGGAAGTTTAAGTGAGGGGTAGTATAACAGAGGGTGAAGCATAAAAGGGGGAAGTATAAGGGAACGAAAGTATGTATAACGGAAGGGGATGTATAAGGGAGGGAAAGTATAAAGGGAATTTTCCAAGTTTGTTTTTTCGAAAATTTTCCGGTTTTTTTTTTTTCGAAAAAATTTCTAAGTTTTTTTGTAAAAAATTTTTTTAAGTGCCAAGGTAGAAATAGTGGCTCTTTGGCCTAGGGATGTGCCTCTCGTAATGGGTAGAAGTATAAAATTTCTCCTACTAAAAAAAATGATAATTAAAAAGTGGCAATTTTTTTACACCAAAAATTCTTAAAAAATATAAGGAATAATTGTTGAAAATTTGGTGAAATCGGATTAACGGTTCGGCCACAGCGAATTTTTTAAAATTTCAAACAGACATCTCCGCCATTTTTCGAAATTCAAAAATCGCCCACGTTACATTCTTCTTCTCCGACTAAGGAAGATATGGTGAAAATCGGTTAAAAACTGTGGCCGTGAAGTTTTCCGGAAAAATGCTACGGCCGGCCGGAACCACAGACAAAGTTGAGATCGGTAAAGATCAATATTCGATTTGACCCTCCGGGGTTGGAAGACCACTCCCCAAAAACCCGACGCCGAGGGTCACAGTAACTTCTTTAAGGAAGTTAAAAAGGTGAGTACATAAAGACCACTGGCTCTTACATTTGGGATTTTCAATCTGCTTTGAGAGTATTGAAATTCATTTCATTTTAATCTTAGACAAATTTAATACTATGCATAATTTCGAGTATTCGGAAATTAAAAGTAAAAGCCAGCTACAGCCGGCGTTTCATTAGAGATGATGAATTCTATTGAATAGGCGGATATTGGCGTGAATGATATGAGGATATTCTAGTTTTAATGGAAATATGAGATTATACAGGTGGGCAGATTTTCGATTACCTGTTGGTATGGAATAACAAAAATAGGTATCTACGAGGCTGACGCCATTAAATGAAGGGATTGATAGAGACGAAACTGGAAGCGTCCTATGTCGACTATCATATATGGAAATGGGATTCCACACTACTAATTTTCAATTTAGCCGAGTTCAATAATCCCGATGATAGGGAAACGGTTGGAGAAAGGCCCTCAGCAATTACGGTAATCGACGGGTGAGGTAATCCTTTCACGTGCATTTTCAACCGGTTCGTCTTTAGTTCGGAACTAAGCCAAGTTCAAGAGTGGAAGGGCGACGTTATCCAAGGACGAAGGTGGACGATCCCTCGACGGGTTTCCTATTTTAGGTGTCACCGACCGACCAATCAGGAGCAAGTCCGCCCGGTAAGCCTCCTCGTTTCGACTTGTATAAAAAGGAAGATTTCAACTTGAGAAGCATAGTCAAAAGGTACCAAGCAACCGGAAGACATCTTTTCAAAAAATGGCCGCCATCAAATTCATTGTAAGTTTTAAACTAAAAGAAAATCTTGAGTAAAATTTATTTAGGTTTTCGCCGCTGTTGTCGCCTGCGCTTTCGCAGTTGAGGAGGACGTCCGTGCAAAAAAGACGTTCTTTTGGGAACCTACCCGTTCGGATACTCCGGTTACTCCGCTCTCCCATACAGCTACGGATATGACGATGGCAAATACTACCCTGGCAAATACGAAAAGGCTTATGTCGCTCCCTCTGCTTACCTTCCGGCTGTCAGCGCCTACTCTGCCGTTCCCGCCGCCGCCGCCGCTCTTCCCTACAGCTACGGTGCCTACGGTGCTTACCCCTACAGCTACGGACATGCTTATGGCGCTTACCCCTACTACAAACCCTACGTCTACTGATCTGGCTCTTCTCACCTGGCATCCCAACAAAATTCTAGTTTAATAAATTTTTATTTAACTTAAAAATTCTTTCTTATTTATCCTCGACAAAATACTCTATCGAATATTTAAATATTTACACTTCAAGATCAAAACAGGAAACATCTTTAAAGGAAAATGCCATATTTCATTTTAAAAGTTAGCGGGAAATTTTTCCCGGAAAAGACCGAGTATCTCCTCGCATTTCGACACTGCGATCCCCGATTTTCGGGGTTTTCCTCGGTTTTCGGCCGCCTAAAAAAAAAAGTTGAAGGTAACCCCCCTTATTTTTGGATAAAGAATCGACTGCATTTGTAAGATTTTGGTTTGTATACAGGGTGTCCCAGAGCGACAAAATTCGTTAATTAACAGGGAAAGTTTAGATTTTCGAATTTTTTTCTCGTGTACACTAGTAGTTCATTTTGTCAAAATTTTGAACATTTTAGGCGTTAAAGTCCATCAAAAGTTGACCTTCTCCGTGTAAGAAGGTTATTGAAGTATAACCATTAAGAAGGTTAATTTTTAAAGGCTTGTAAATCGTAAACCGTTACAGATATTGAAAAAATGCACTAATAAAATCGTTGGAAATTTAATTCTCTTTAATTTTTATTCTATTTTTTCTCTAGGACGCACTGTTTTCAAGATAAATTTATTTAAAAAAAATTATTTTCCGAAAATGGTGCATCCTAGAAAAAAATAATTATTAAGTACAAATTTAGGTAGAGAATTAAATTTTTACAATTTTGTACACCATTTTGAAAAATTGGGGTTGAAAAATCTCGTCCATCTAGGGGCGAAAACGTCGTGTTAATCCCGTCGAAATATTCGTCATGTAGAGTGTAGGTTTGTTCGAAATTAATGCGAGGCATTTGCCGAGGGTGGGTACTCACTGGCAACGTTGTATGGGCGGATAACGGGGGGCGGCGGTAATGGTCGTCCGTGGGGCGAATTTGCGTGAGAGGGATGGAAGCATCACATTCCCGGGGAGATTCGTCCCACGTATGCGTCTTAAAATACGATAATGAACACCGAATAAAATTGAATAGAGCGAAAACTCCCGTTTGACCCCGGACGTCTTCGCCCCGGCGAATATTCGCTGACGCCCGAGGGGGTTTTATGCCTCTAAATAATCCATTTTGCATAACAAAAGAGGGTCTCGCCGCTCTCTAACTGCCAAGATACATAACCCATTACCGGAGCGCTCCGTCTGTCTAAACAATGAGCCCTTATTTGTTAATTTTAATTGCTCCCTTCAACTTTTCCGATGAAATTAGCCCGAAAAGGGACAAAAAAGCACGCCCTAAAAAAAAATCTGACATCACCTAATTTCCTAAAGCCGACGGCGTTTTTTACACTCTTTTCCTAAAGAGATATGAAATTTGGTTTTTCGACGAAAATATTAGGTGTACAAAATGAAACTCGGCTAAAATCTACAAAATTCAAATTTACCCTGTGGCTGAGTTTCATTTTGTACCTAATAAATAAAAATTGTAGGAAATTTAATTTTCATAAATTTGTACTTAATTATTTTTTCTAGGATGCACCATTTTCGGAAAATAATTTTTTTAAATAAATTTATCTTGAAAACAGTGCGTCCTAGAGAAAAATGAATAAATAAAAATAAAGAGAATTAAATTTCCAACAGATTTTATTTAGTGCATTTTTTCAATATCTGTAACGGTTTACGATTTACAAGCCTTAAAAATTAACCTTCTTAATGGTTATACTTCAATAACCTTCTTACACGGAGAAGGTCAACTTTTGATGGACTTTAACGCCTAAAATGTTTAAAATTTTGAAAAAATGAACTACTATAAAACCCCAAATAAAAAACTGAGGAAATTTCTTTGTCCAATATGGCAATACCAAAAAACAGAGAGAGATCCTGTAAATTCGTTAAAAAGGGGATTTTTTTTTGCTTTAAAAAACTAGGGAATGTCCAGAATCCGGGGTCAAAAAACCGAAAAAATGTCCTAAAAATTCAACACCTATAAAAGTTTTTTTGCAAAAAAAAAAACTAAGGAAATTACAAGACAGTCCGGATATAAATGTAATTTTTATTGCGTGTGTATTCCGCAAGGGGGGGGGGGTGATTTTACTATCAAATTAAAATGTAAATGTGGATTGCCATGACAGCAAATCTGTAATAAAAAATAAAAACCAATAATGAGGTGGTGAGTGGCTCTATCTCTTAGAGAACTGTGGCGGCGGTGAGCTTCAGAGAGACGAGAGTTTCCGGCTTCCCGCTTTATCGCTAAATCTCTCGGAGATAGAGGCACAGTGAAAAGATAAAATGATTGTGATAGAGGGAATAGCTCAACTGATGAGACTTTTTAAGCCGAAACGGGTCGTGAGATACCCGTTATCACAGTCATTTCATCCTGTTTGTTAGTAAAATCACCCCCCTTGCGGAATACACACGCAATAAAAATTAAAATGTAAACATAAGATTTTTTTCTCTTTTTTTTGGGCAAAAACAATAATTGATGCATTCAAGGTCATTTTATTTATCGAAATCCGATGCCGAATAAATTTTGACATTTTCTCCTTCCCCAAATTAGGCACTTGTCAGCCATTATTTTTAAATCCAAAAATTCCCCAAGCGGTATCGTGCATCACGACCCTACTAGGAAATCTTTTTAACCTTCAATAAAAGGCCGAAAACACACATTGAATAAAAAAAAAGTGAATAATGCATAAAAATAGTCTTTTTAAAATAAAAATAAAAAAATGTTTTCAGAACGCTAAAATTAGATTCATAAGTGGGGTCAGAATGTCAAAATCAGGCTTTCGTTTCATCCGTGAAAATGGAAAAGCCCCATCAGCCATGACAAAATCGTTCCATGTGAAAAACACAAAACATTACAAACGCTCTTAAAGTTAAAATTAAATTACACGACGGTTATTATTTCTTATCTTCATGGATCTTTAATGCTATTCTCTTTGAATAATGTACAAGACTTCAATTTCAATCATCGTTTAACCTGGAATTATAAGGTGTACAAAATGAAACTTGGCTAAAATCTACAAAATTCAAATTTACCCTGTGGCTGAGTTTCATTTTGTACACCTAATAAATAAAAATTGTAGGAAATTTAATTCTCTATAAATTTGTACTTAATTATTTTTTCTAGGATGCACCATTTTCGGAAAATAATTTTTTTAAATAAATTTATCTTGAAAACAGTGCGTCCTAGAGAAAAAATGAATAGAATAAAAATTAATGAGAATTGAATTTCCAACAGATTTTATTTAGTGCATTTTTTCAATATCTGTAACGGTTTACGATTTACAAGCCTTTAAAAATTAACCTTCTTAATGGTTATACTTCAATAACCTTCTTACACGGAGAAATTTCAAACAGTCATATCTCCGACATTTTGTCGAAAGTTAAAAATCGCCCTCGTTAGTTTCTTGTTCACCGACTAAAGAAAAATTGGTGAAAATCGGCCGTAAAGTGTTCCGTAAAAAATGCTACGGCCGGCCGGCACCACAGACGAAGTTGAGATCGGTGAAGATCAATATTCCTCCGGGAAAACCCTTCCCCAAAAACCCGACGTCGAGGGTATCACAATAGCTTCTTTAAGGATGTTAAAAATTGTTCAGATTTTATTTTATGATGATAAAATAATAAATTGGATTAGCTTTCAAGATAATGCTAATGTGCTCTAAAGTTAACTTTAAACACGAGTAATCTGAGAATAATTTGAATGTAAAATTTTGAAATGCTTTGCATATTTTGGAGTTTAATATTGTTTTTTTTTTGCGGGGAGGAGGAGTAATGAAGGCATTTTATTTTCCCTCCGACCGCATTATTCGCAATTAAACCGGACTTTGGAGTAAATTGTTTTAATGGAAAAAGTTTTGTATCGATTAAATTCCAGGAGGGGACCCGATCCTGAGGGATTTGTCGCAATTACAAGAAACAAGTTTACCCCATGAAAAAAAATGTTACCTATTAAAATTAAGTGATTTTTTTAATTATCAACGGTTGACCGATGAACGTCGGGTTAAATAAATCAGAAAAAGCCATTTGAAACGAGTAAATCTGACGGGAAGGAAACTATAGAACGGGAGGGTCGTTTTTCCAAAAGTGATAACAAGTTTAACGATTTGAGTGGTTTGGAAGGGGACGCTATCACGAGTCGTTAGTTTCGCACGTCCGATTTCGGGAAATGTGCACAAAATCGCTTTAGGGCAAACTTTTCTCATGACATCCTATGACGTCATTGATTTGCTTTTAATCAACGACATCCTATGACGTCATTGATTTGCTTTTAATTCTAGCAACTACACGTGGCAATTTTAAAATGGAATATGGCCATGGCGGCAATGATTTTTGCCCGGCGAATAAGTTCGAGATATTTTGTCGGTAAATACGCCAAGGCTTTTGCCAAAAAATTAGGTTTTTTTTTTTTGGAAAAAAAAAAAAAAACCTAAAAACCGTTTAAACCGAAATTAACTTCCTTAAAGAAGTTATTGTGACACCCTCCACGTCGGGATTTTGGGGAAGGGTCTTCCAGACCCCGGAGGGTCAATCGAATATTGATTTTTACCGATCTCAACTTTGTCTGTGGTGCCGGCCGGCCGTAGCTTTTTTTCCGGAACACTTTACGGCCACAGTTTTCATCCGATTTCACCAAATTTTCACACAAATTTCTTTAGCCGGTGAAAAAAAAAAGGGCGATTTTGAATTTCGAAAAAATGGCGAGATATGTTTGAAATTTTAAAAAATTCGCTGCGGCCGAACCGTTGGTCCGATTTTCACCAAATTTTCACCAATTACTCCTTATATTTTTTAAGAATTTTGGTGTAAAAAAATTGCCACTTTTTAATTATCATTTTTTTAGTAGGGAGAAATTTTATACTTCTACCCATTACGAGAGGCACATCCTAGGCCAAAGAGCCCATTATTCTTTGGACTTAAAAAAATTTTCGAAAAAAAAAAACTTAAAAACTTTTCGGAAAAAAAAAAAAAAAAAAACTCGGAAAATTTTTCGAAAAAAAAAAAAAAACTTGGAAAATAAAAATCCTTATACTTCCCCCTCCGTTATACTTCACCCTCTGTTATACTACCCCTCTTAAACTTCCCCTCCCATATACTTTCCTCACTTATACTTCCCCCTCCTATATAGATACTTCTCTTTAAGGAAGTTTTCATTGGAAGCTCTTCAAACCAGTACTTTCACTACACATTTTTGCGCCTACTAATCAAACTCACTTTTTTGGAGTTTTTCGCGTCTTCTTGTGGCCTTTTGACATTTTGTAGTTTATTTTCTCGTTTTTAAGGGAATATTTAGTTCACATTCCATCAAAATAATTACAAGTGATATTAATGGATATAAATTAACCTTTGTGTAATTTGAAATATTAATCTCGCTCCTTTCAATAGTGGCTCGGAAATCAGTTGGAGTTCAATACCGAAATCAATGGGAACGAGAGTAGTATTATACAATGGGAACGAGAGTAGTTATTATACAGGGTTCCCAACCGTTAATAACCGTCATTGTCATACGGACACGTTTTCTCCTTCCGCCGACGTATTTACCGAAGGATTAAACGAGAATCGTCGTCTCCCGGTCCATTCTTTGCCGCGGCCTATTTTCCGTTGCGTAATCCCGTCGTTTCCCTCTCATCTCGGAAATCCAATAGAAGTAAAAGGGTTTGATAAAACAATAAAATAGACGACCTTGTACTATCGTGAATGACGTATCCACGAGGAAGAAGAAGAAGAAAAAAAGAAGAACAAAAACAGAAAAAGTTAAAAAACAAGCTGGAAAAAAATTATTTATTTGAATAAAAGCCTTCTTGATAATAAAAGAAACTAATGGCAATTAGAATTTTAATGAAAGAACAATATCAAACTTGTTTTGGCAATCTTGGGTCCTTTTTTTTCGTACACGGATTCGGGCGTGTCCCGCCTCCCTTTTATAAAAATGTCAAGGTTTTCGAGTGCATTCGCCTCTTAAGAATAGGAAGTTTTTTCATAATCCATTATTCATCGCTACATTGTCGTTAGAAAAACTCCATTTTTTTCCTCCTTCTTTCTATTCTAAAGTTTTTTTTAACCTAAAAACTTGATGGGAAGAAATGGAACACTGTAATGATTTTTCAAAAGTTGTTTACATATTAGGTGTACAAATGAAACTCGGCTAAAATCAACAAAATTCAAATTTGCCCTGTGGCTGAGTTTCATTTGTACACCTAATAAATAAAATTGTAGGAAATTAATTCTCTATAAAGTACTTAATTATTTTTTTCTAGGAAGCACCACTTTCGGCAAATAATTTAAAAAAAAAAAAAATTTATCTTGAAAATAGTGCGTCCTAGAGAAAAAATGAATAGATAAAAATTAAAGAGAATTAAATTTCCAACAGATTTTATTTTGTGCATTTTTTCAATATCTGTAACGGTTTACGATTTACAAGCCTTTAAAAATTAACCTTCTTAATGGTTTACTTCAATAACCTTCTTACACGGAGAAGGTCAACTTTTGATGGACTTTAACGCCTAAAATGTTCAAAATTTTGAAAAAATGAACTACTAGGTGTACCAAATGAAACTCGGCTAAAATCTACAAAATTCAAATTTACCCTGGGGCTGAGTTTCATTTTGCACACCTCATAAATGGGGAAGTACGTAATTCGCCCACCAAAGATTTTTTTGTAGATATCCGAATCAATAACCTTCTTACACGGAGAAGGTCAACTTTTGATGGACTTTAACGCCTAAAATGTTCAAATTTTGAAAAATGAACTACTAGGTGTACCAAATGAAACTCGGCTAAAATCTACAAAATTCAAATTTACCCTGGGGCTGAGTTTCATTTTGCACACCTCATAAATGGGGAAGTACGTGTATTCGCCCACCAAAGCATTTTTTTTTGTAGATATCCGAAGAAAATTGGGGCGAAGAAGGGCCCGTGAAAAAATGGGTAAAGATCATTGGCCAAATTATCCTGAAGACCTATTTCTGAAAACTTTCGATAAAAGGTATAACAGTGTCTATTAGAGGAAGTCAAAGCAGTCTTTCTTTTTTTTAACATGATGGTAAACTATGAAAAAAACCCAACTTTTTTGGCATTTCCCCTTGATTTTTTCCGAAAGATACCTTGATTGGCCGTTTTCTAGGTCTCAGACTACAAAAGATCCTTTATGGGCTATTTTTAGGTCTTTAGTTCGAAACACCCATTTTATTTGGCGTTTCGGATGTTACTAATTTAACTAACACGCCTAAAAAGGTGTTTCGTTAGTTAAAGAGAGTACAAACGCTCTAAAAGGTGTTTCATTAAGTAAACGCCCCAAAAAAGGGTTTCATTAGTCTAAAGATAGTGAAAACGCCAAAAAAGGCGTTTCGTTAGTAAAGGCGGTAAACGCCCAAAAAGGTGTTTATTAGTCTAAAGAGTAAAACGCCCAAAAGGTATTTCATTATTAAAGACAGTGAAAACGCCCAAAAAGGTTTCATTAGTCTAAAGAGAGTAAAACGCCCAAAAGGTGTTTCATTAGTAAAGGTAAAACGCCCAAAAAGGTTCATTAGTCTAAAGAGAGTAAAACGCCCAAAAGGTATTCATTAGTCTAAAGAGAGTGAAAACGCCCAAAAGGTTTCATTAGTCAAAGAGAGTGAAAACGCCCAAAAGGCGTTTGTTAGTAAAGGGTAAAACGCCCAAAAAGGTGCTCTATTAGTCTAAAGCTTTGACCAAAAAACAAAACCCCTTTTTAAAGAATTTTCGGAACATTTTTTCAGTTTTTTACCACCCGGATTTCTAGGAAATTTTCACAGTTTTTAAATAAGATAACCCATTTTTTCCCGGGTTCTTGAGAGTTTTTCTTGTTTAAACTGTTATTTATGGAATTTCCTAGGGAAAACAAGAAACCCATTTTACCCGATTTTTGTAGGTTTTTTTTTCAACAGAGAACTCCCCCTCTTTTTTCCTGATGATTTTTGGGCGCTTTCTTCTCTTTGTCCTCAAAAAATCCCTTTAAAATTTTTTTTGAGGGCTTTGTCTTCATTTTTCCACGAGAATTCCCGTTTTAACGAATTTCGCAAGTTTCTATTGATTTTTCGACTTAATCTCCTGGAATTTCCGGAAATTTTTAAGTCATTCGCCCGAGAAACCCTCTTTTTACCGGATTTTCGGGAATTTCAACCCGGAGACCGCTTGTAACAGATTTTTCGTCCAGAAAACCAATTTTCCGCTTGATACAAAACTTTCGTGGTTTTCCTACTCCTCGGGGGGGGGGGGGGGGGGGCTTTCAGGCGCATTTTTCCCAATGAAAAATCAGTTTTGGGAGTCCCCAGTGGGGGTAAAAACAAACTAAAAATCCCAGAAAAATTGAGGCAAAAAAAAAATAGGTGATGCCTTGCGGCCATGGTAATATTACATTGGGCGGAGTGGCCGTGAATTTATTTTTTATTTTTGAAGCCCCCAACTCACGACTTTCGTATATATAAGAGTACTGGATCATTCAGATTCATTGTCAGTTTATCCAACGATACAACTAGCAACTTAACAAAAATGTTCTCCCTCAGATTCCTCGTAAGTAATTTTATAATTTTGTTGAGAAAATTTTAATTTTGAAAAAAATTTGATTAGATCTTCGTCGCTTTGGCTTTCGCCTGCGTCTACGCCGCTGAGTCCGAAAGGGCGAAGAAAGACGTCCTTCTCGGAGGTGCCTACCCCTATGCTTACTCTGCTGGTGTCTACTCTGGAGCTTACGTCCCGACCGCCTACTCTGCTGGATACGCCGCCGTCCGACCGCCTACGCCGGATACCCGTACTCCGCCGGACTTTACAGATCTGCTCTCTACTACTAGGAATCTCTCCCCAATCCTATTCTCTCCCCTATAAAATCTCCAGTCATCCTGTAAATACCCCTATGTTGGCTTTAATTTCAAAATAAATTTCCCGTAAATTTCAAACAAAATTTATTCTCTTTTATTTTAATCCCGTGTTTCAAACAAGTTTTCAACGGCTTCCAAAACTCAAATTCCAATTTGACAGTTTTGGTAAATATAGTAGTTCATTTTTTCAAAATTTTGAACATTTTGGGCGTTAAAGTCCATCGAAAGTTGACCTTCTCCGTGTAAGAAGGTTATTGAAGTATAACCATTAAGAAGGTTAATTTTTAAAGGCTTGCAAATCGTAAACCGTTACAGATATTGAAAAAATGCACTAATAAAATCTGTTGGAAATTCAATTCTCTTTAATTTTTTTCTATTCATTTTTTCTCTAGGACGCACTGTTTTCAAGATAAATTATTAAAAAAAATTATTTTCCGAAAATGGTGCATCCTAGAAAAAAATAATTAGTACTTTATAGAGAATAAATTTCCTACAATTTTTATTTATTAGGTGTACAAATGAAACTCAGCCACAGGGTAAATTTGAATTTTGTAGATTTTAGCCGATTTCATTTTGTACACCTAATATAATAACGAAGTTGGCACCACTCTGCGCTACCCTGTATATCAAAACTAAAATGTGCGAAAAAGAGTCGATTCGTAGTCCAAAAATGAGGGCGGTTTACATTTAACTTTTTTTTCTAGGACTAAATGCTTTGCCGTAAAGTTGCTGGTCCACTCTAGTTGGGAACCCTGCATACTGGCCTTTGAGTATGGCGCTGATTCTGGCCCCCCGGATGGCTCTACTCCAAAATTTTAAGTTGTTTAATGGATTCACACGCGAGACTTTAAAAAATAATTTTTTTTACCTTGTCCTTGAGGTCCTCAAGAAAAACAAAGGCAAAACGGTCCAACGACTTTCAAATTTTGCGGTTTTTGAGGTTTTTGATCTGATGGTAGAGTGTAGAGAACAACAAACTGACATTTGGACAATACAAAGGAAATGAACCAAAAACCCAGACTGTTTTAAAATTATTAGAAAAATTGAATGAACCAGGAGGAAAAAAAAAATACTGGATGTGTTCAGGTGGGGGCTTACGCCATAATCTCCGTGTTCAGGGAATCAAGAAAAAGACTTTAAACCACTGATTACGAAGGTCTTAGCTATTAGGTGTACAAAATGAAACTCGGCTAAAATCTACAAAATTCAAATTTACCCTGTGGCTGAGTTTCATTTTGTACACCTAATAAATAAAAATTGTAGGAAATTTAATTTATAAGTTGTACTTAATTTTTTTTCTAGGATGCACCATTTTCGGAAAATAATTTTTTTAAATAAATTTATCTTGAAAACAGTGCGTCCTAGAGAAAAAATGAATAGAATAAAAATTAAAGAGAATTGAATTTCCAACAGATTTTATTTAGTGCATTTTTTCAATATCTGTAACGGTTTACGATTTACAAGCCTTTAAAAATTAACCTTCTTAATGGTTATACTTCAATAACCTTCTTACACGGAGAAGGTCAACTTTTGATGGACTTTAACGCCTAAAATGTTCAAAATTTTGAAAAATGAACTACTAGGTGTAAATGAAACTCGGCTAAAATCTACAAAATTCAAATTTACCCTGTGGCTGAGTTTCATTTTGTACACCTAATATCAAAAAATTTGTTTAAAAATTAATATCTATCTCGAATTTGTAACCTTGATGAAAATTTATGGCAGTGTCGTATTTTTGGGCTTCTAACGTATCGAGTGACTAAGACTATTTTCAAGGGGTGTGCGTACGATCAGACCTTGAAGATCTTCTTTCTTTTTTTTCGCCTTTTTTTTCGTCCAGTCGTCCTTGATACTCCACCCCAACCCACCACGCCCAATTCGCTCTTTTACTTATTTTCCTTTCCGCACGGACGGGTTCGTTCAACCTCCGACGTTGAAACATCGTCTTCCCTCCCTCCGAAAGCAGTTAATTGTTGAGGGCTTAGCCTTTCCGGAGACGATCGTTTAATTATCTCGAAGCGGTGAAATTTCAAATCCTATCTACGACCAAGAGCGAAAGCCGATCAGAAATCCTCACTCAATTAAAACGAATTTCCATAACCTACCACTCGAAACACTAAAAACCGATGTAAAATATTCCGGCCGGGCGGCACCACAGACAACCTCAAGATCACTAATCAATTTTCCTCTACGGGAACCCAAAACATTAGAGAGTATTACAATATAGTGTGAAAGAATGAGAAAATGGGTAGTGCTGCGATCTGTTGAATTAGAAACGAACTATTTTTGAAGTCTGATCCCCCTTAAAGAAATTGAGGAGTAAAAATAAATAAAATTTTTAAATAGGACGGTAATTTATTTTTTGGGCCGAAATTTATACATTTGGGATGACTTATGATTAGATTTAATAGAAGTAGTTTCCGTAGTATCCGGCAGAGTAGGGCAAAGCTGAGTAGGCAGAACGGGCGATACCGGAGTAAGCAGTCGGGTAGTAACCGGAGTAGGCGGTCGGGTAGTAACCACCGTAGTAACCGAAAACGTCTTTCTTCACCTTCTCATCGGCGAAAACGCAGGCGAAAGCCAAAGCGACGAAAAGCTACAAAGAAAATTAAATTGAACCAAAAAAAAAATTTTCTATTACCAAAACGGCGACGGTTTTCATTTTTGATGAGTTTGTTTTATCGGTTTCGATACAACTGATGCTCTGACGCTTCAAAACTCGTCTTTATATACGAAAATGCATTCTCAAGGCCTATACACACCCTTAAAATAAAGCTAAAATTTCATTAATGGTCCGGCCTTGCACTTGTAAAAAAAAAGTGGGCTTGTTTTACTTCTCTTTTATGTCCACTTGAAATTTGCATAGTGAATAAACTCGACCAACTGAACAAATCCAATCTACAAAAGTCGGATTCTTTCCTTTTTTTTAGCTATAAGTTTTAAATATATGCTAGACCGTCGACATTTGAATAAAATGTTCCTAAAAATCGAGAAAAAGTTTAAAAAATGAATTTTTATCCAATAAATTGTTCCTCGAAAAGCAAATTCATCCTTCTTTCAAATTCGTCCTAGGGCATTTATTAGGTGTACAAAATGAAACTCAGCCACAGGGTAAATTTTTGTAGATTTAGCCGAGTTTCATTTTGTACACCTAGTAGTTCATTTTTTCAAAATTTTGAACATTTTAGGCGTTAAAGTCCATCAAAAGTTGACCTTCTCCGTGTAAGAAGGTTATTGAAGTATAACCATTAAGAAGGTTAATTTTTAAAGGCTTGTAAATCGTAAACCGTTACAGATATTGAAAAAATGCACTAAATAAAATCTGTTGGAAATTTAATTCTCTTTAATTTTTATTCTATTCATTTTTTCTCTAGGACGCACTGTTTTCAAGATAAATTTTTTAAAAAAAATTATTTTCCGAAAATGGTGCATCCTAGAAAAAAATAATTAAGTTATAGAGAATTAAATTTCCTACAATTTTTATTAGGTGTACAAAAAACTCAGCCACAAAATTTGAATTTGTAGATTTTAGTGTACACCTAATAGCAAATTGCAGAAAGAACCATTATTTGCAAGATGCGTAAAAAACAGCCTTTTTTAAAGGTTTTCTTCCCCTTAAAAATATTTAACCGATTCCAAAAGATCAACAGATTAGTTTTACTGTGATAACCATTTTCAACGGATTCTAAACGTTTTCCATCTGAAAAAACCTCGTTTTCTCTGATTTTTTGTGCTTCTTGAGTGCTTTTCTTCATCTTTCGGCCAGAAATTTTTGGGCTTTTCCCGGTCCTATAACCCAGTCTGCATTTTGCGTGATTTTTTCCTTCATCTTTTTAGAACATGCGGGAAAAATAGAAGAAATTGACAGCTATCGCCCCGCCCATTTTTATTTTTGAACTGATAATGGATCCGAAGGTCTTAAAACACACCCAGAACAAATAAAAAAAAATAAAGAAAAAAACCCGCATCACCCGATGGGAGGCGCAAAAATATCAGCTCAGTCGATAAAGAATAAATTAGATTTTTATAACCCCTTTTTCCGATCGTGCGGCCTTTTTTACAGCCATACTGATAGAAGTATGAATAAATAATTTTTCCGCATGAGAAAATTTATATTTTTAAACGAAAATCAGATTTCCGACTTTGGATTACGTCACTATTTTTCAGACTTGTTTTATCGAACAAATATAAAAGGATTTTCCCCCCCTTGAATTTGGTCCACTTTGATGTTCTTTTTTTTCTCTCTTTAATATTTTTTTTCTCTATCCTGTCGTTGAATTTTATTTTCTGAGATTATTCTATTTATTTTTTTACCTAATGACAAATTTTTTAAAAATAGAATGTCAATAAAAATTTATTTCGTCTGAAAGTCTACAAGGTATATCTCAATATCAAGCACCGATCTTCCATACTTTACATCAGTGATTCTCAACGGGGGGCGGTACCGCCCCAGGGGCGCTGGGAATTTACTGTGGGGCATTATGCAAAATTTGGGTGAAAGGGGGGAAAGTGGCCAGCCATGGAGGCGTAGCGTGTGTCCTTATTCAATTTTTATTAATGCGATAGTTAGTAGTAAAGGGCGAAAACTTAAACACCGTTAAAAATTTAACCGCCCGTTAAGAAGGGCAAAAACTTAACCGCCCGTAAAAATAAAGGGCAAAAACTTAACCGGCCCGTAGTAAAGGGCAAAAATTTTACGAGTAAAGGGAAACTTAACCGCCCCTTAAAAATTTAACCGGCCCGTTAAGTAAAGGGCAAAAATTTAACCGGACCATTAAGTAAAGGGCTAAACTTAACCGCCCGTTAAAAAATTTAACCGGCCCCAAAAATTTAACCGGCCCATCAAGTAAAGGGTAACTTAACCGCCCCTTAAAAAATTTAAGGCCCATTAAGTAAAGGGCTAAAATTAACCGGCCGTAGAAAAATTAACCGGCCCATTAAGTAAAGGGCAAAAACTTAACCGTCCGTCGGCTTCAAAAAAGATTGAGAAACACTGCTTTACATGTTGCGCGAATAGCTAAGATAGATTGAAAGTAGATCAGCTGGGAGCCCTAGTTTTGATTCTGGCAGAAAGTCAGGGTTTTTGATTTTAAGGAGAAAAGTTTATAGATTTTGATATTTTGGGATTTTAAGTCAGAGAAAAGAATATAACTTTTCGGTGACCCTGGTAACCTAGGGTCATTTTTTAAAAGATTCTTTAAAAATGACATTTGATTGTCAAAATATTAAGATTTACAGTTAGAATAAAGGATGCGGTTTATTTTATTAGGATTGCATAACCGGTTCTGGATCTTATTTTTTCAAGGATGAAGTAAAATTTTGTTTGTTTTCGTCCGGTGGGTGTGTACCCCGTTTGAAGTATAAAAGGAGCCCCAGGACCCTTTTCGAATCAGTCAGTTTATCCAAACGATACAACTAACAATCATAAAAATGAAAACCGTCGCCGTTTTGGTAAAAGAAAATTTTTTTTCGGTTCAATTTAATATTTCTTTGTAGCTTTTCGTCGCTTTGGCTTTCGCCTGCGTTTTCGCCGATGAGAAGGTGAAGAAAGACGTTTTCGGTTACTACGGTGGTTACTACCCGACCGCCTACTCCGGTTACTACCCGACTGCTTACTCCGGTTTCGCCCGTTCTGCCTACTCAGCTTTGCCCTACTCTGCCGGATACTACGGAAACTACTTTTACTAGACTGCTATAGAATTAAGATCCCTCAAAATGTAAATTCGGCCCCACCATAATAAATTCCCGTAAAAAAAAAGCTTTTTCAATTTTTCCATTGGATCCTAGTTCTTCAAATTTGACTTTCTTACTTAAAATATTGAGAATTCAATCAGACAAGTGGTTCTAGTACTTTACTTCGGGGCTAAGCAACCCATTTTCCTCACTAGAGCCTAAATCCAACGCTAACGAACTGGATAATCTTAACCTACACGCCACCCTTCAAACGAGGGCCAAGTGTAGAAAAGTTTACCGGAAAACCAGAGTCAAGATTTTGACCACTTACCCACGAGGGCGGTTGGGTACTCAAAACTAGTAAATCCTCATCTTCTGAGACTTCTGTCTAAAAACAATAGCACAATGGCTTATTACTTTAATCCAAGTTTCTTCACTATTGATCTTCATAGTTATTTCACGTTTTTAGAAGGGGTAGGTGGCTCTGGCCAGCAAAGTTTTACCTTCCTTTTGGCTTGGTTAGCATCATTTACTGAGTTAAGATTAAAAAGAAGTTTCTAAGAGCTTTTAAACTGTTTGTAAGTTCATTATTTGAGAACCTTTTTCTTGCTATCGAATCCTCGAACCATCGACGATCTATCGTCTAAAATTATATTTTTCATCGCAATTAATCTCTCAATCAATTGATCCATTAAAATTTTTTAAATCTATAGGTGTACAAAATGAAACTCAGCCACAGGGTAAATTTGAATGTAGATTTTAGCCGAGTTTCATTTTGTACACCTAGTAGTTCATTTTTTCAAAATTTTGAACATTTTAGGCGTTAAAGTCCATCAAAAGTTAACCTTCTCCGTGTAAGAAGGTTATTGAAGTATAACCATTAAGAAGGTTAATTTTTAAAGGCTTGTAAGTCGTAAACCGTTACAGATATTGAAAAAATGCACTAAATAAAATCTGTTGGAAATTTAATTCTCTTTAATTTTTATTCTATTCATTTTTTCTCTAGGACGCTCTGTTTTCGAGATAAATTATTTAAAAAAAATTATTTTCCGAAAATGGTGCATCCTAGAAAAAAATATTAAGTACAAATTTATAGAAAATTAAATTTCCTACAATTTTAATTTATTAGGTGTACAAAATGAAACTCAGCCACAGGGTAAATTTGAATTTTGTAGATTTTAGCCGAGTTTCATGTTGTACACCTAATAACTGAAAATTATTATTTCAAGGCGAAAAATGGTCAATATTGGTTTCGAAATTTAACAATGTTTAGTCAAAATATTTTTACAGGGAAAGAAAAAGCTCACAATTAGTTTTCCTAATGGAAAAAGGGTCGAAATTGACCTAAAAATCAATTGCTCGTTCAATTACAGTAGATCCTAAATATGGCAGATTCATTTATTTAAGCAATACATTTTCTAACTTTTTCGGGTGAAATTTTATTGCAACAATTTAAAAATCATTTAGTGGCCATGACTATTAAATCGAGTTGATCTGAAATTAACCCAAATCATTCTTAGTCATCCATCAATTTAATTTTAGGTTGTAAGAAATACTATGGGTTCAGGAGTTCAGGCCCCATACGTAAAGTACAAGAACCACTTGTCTTGAATTCTATAGTCTATAGTCTAAAATGGGTTGCTTAGCCCGAAGTAAAGTACTAGAACCACTTGTCTTGAATGCTATAGTCTATAGTCTAAAATGGGTTGCTTAGCCCCGAAGTAAAGTACTAGAACCACTGTCTGATTGAATTCTCAATATTTTAAGTAAGAAAGTCAAATTTGAAGAACTAGGATCCAATGGAAAAATTGAAAAAGCTTTTTTTTTTAACGGGAATTTATTATGGTGGGGCCGAATTTACATTTTGAGGGATTTTAATTCTATAGCAGTCTAGTAAAAGTAGTTTCCGTAGTATCCGGCAGAGTAGGGCAAAGCTGAGTAGGCAGAACGGGCGAAACCGGAGTAAGCAGTCGGGTAGTAACCGGAGTAGGCGGTCGGGTAGTAACCACCGTAGTACCGAAAACGTCTTTCTTCACCTTCTCATCGGCGAAAACGCAGGCGAAAGCCAAAGCGACGAAAAGCTACAAAGAAAAATTAAATTGAACCGAAAACAAAATTTTCTATTACCAAAACGGCGACGGTTTTCATTTTTATGATTGTTAGTTGTATCGTTTGGATAAACTGACTGATTCGAAAAGGGTCCTGGGGCTCCTTTTATACTTCAAACGGGGTACACACCCACCGGACGAAAACAAACAAAATTTTACTTCATCCTTGAAAAAATAAGATCCAGAACCGGTTATGCAATCCTAATCAAATAAACCGCATCCTTTATTCTAACTGTAAATCTTAATATTTTCACAATCAAAATGTCATTTTTAAAGAATCCTTTTAAAAAAATGACCATAGATTAGCAGGGTCACCGAAAAGTTATATTCTTTTCTCTGACTTTAAAATCCCAAAATATCAAAATCTATAAACTTTTCTCCTTAAAATTCAAAAACCCTGACTTTCTGCCAGAATCAAAACTATGGCTCCCAGCTGATCTACTTTCAATCTTTCTCTTCCACATACAGTGTAGCTCCCCCAATACAAAAGTCCCCCCTAGAGGGACCAGAAGACCAAGCAAACTTTTTGCGCAAAAACAGCAAAGAAATAAAAAGGGACTTAAAAAAAATTAAAGTTATGTTGATTTTTTAAATAAAATAATTAAATGTTAAAAACGGAAGCTTAAGCCGGTTTATGAGCGAGACGTAAAGCCGTTTTTAAAGGCATGTTCGCCGGATTAATTAATTAAGGGAGACACGTTGACGCCAATATCAACCCGCTTTTCCCATCTTTTCCCGACTTTTTCCGGTTATTTTAGGTTGTTTTGCCATCGAAAACTACCGCAGACGAAAATCAAAGGTTTTACTGGGGGTCAAGAATTAATTTGATTGTCAAAACCGCTCTTTCACGCTCGACAAACCTCGACTAATTCACTTTTCACCTTTTGAACTCACAAACTAGTCAATTTTAAGCTTTTAAAATATTAGGTTACAAAATGAAACTCGGCTAAAATCTACAAAATTCAAATTTAGCCTGTGGCTGCGTTTCATTTTGTACACCTAATAAATAAAAATTGTAGGAAATTTAATTCTCTATAAATTTGTACTTAATTATTTTTTCTAGGATGCACCATTTTCGGAAAATAATTTTTTTCTAAAATAAATTTATCTTGAAAACAGTGCGTCCTATAGAAAAAATGAATAGAATAAAAATTAAAGAGAATTGAATTTCCAACAGATTTTATTTAGTGCATTTTTTCAATATCTGTTACGGTTTACGATTTACGAGCCTTTAAAAATTAACCTTCATAGTGGTTATACTTCAATAACCTTCTTACACGGAGAAGGTCAACTTTTGATGGAATTTAACGCCTAAAATGTTTAAATTTTGAAAAAATGAACTACTAGGTGTACAAAATGAAACTCGGCTAAAATCTACAAAATTCAAAATCCTGTGGCTGAGTTTCATTTTGTACACCTAATAATTCATTAATTTAAAACAAAACTGATTTTTTTTTAAAAATCTTATCTAGTTTTTTTTAAAGAATGCTTATTGGCTATAAACGAAGGAAAAACAAATGTCATAACTTCATAAAGGAAGGGGTTTAAAAAAGAAACTTTCAAAGTTTCTTCTAACTTTTTTAGAAATTATATTTTTTAAAAAAGGATTTAATGGGGTGCAAAAGTTGCGAAAATTTTATGTTTATATAAAATGAAAATATTCAAATGTATTTTTCGACGAAAGGCAATCGTGATCGCGTGTATACGAGGAATAAATAAGAAGCTGTATAATGTAATATTCGTTGAAGGTCTATAAACACACACCCACAAAAGAGACCAAACAAAAGCGTAGCTCAGTCTTCTTCTATTTGCCATCGGCCAATAATATTTCGGCTTTTTCCTCTTGACCTTAAGACGGATTGTTTTTGTTGTGGCTTTCGTCGAAAAAGAGCCGGATGTTTTGAAAAGAATTTGTAGGTAAACCTAAGGGGATAATTAAATATCATCGTTTTCTTTTAATCTAGTAGAGGATTTTTGTGGTTTTGAAGCTGCTGCCTCCTATTTTGTACCGGCCAAAAGATCGAGGAAAACGAGGGGAAAATGTAAAATTGGGGTTATTAGGGGGAAAAAACCTGGGAAAATGCTCCAAAATGCGGTGAAAAAAAAATGTTTAGAGGCCAGTATTCAGGTAAATAAGGATTCTCATGGCAAGGAAAACGAGCAAAACTATGGTAAAAGAGTTCAGGGGCGAAGTTCTGAAGAAAGCGCTGAAAAAAGGTAGGGCGGCCAACAATCTCATATTAGGTGTACAAAATGAAACTCGGCTAAATCTACAAAATTCAAATTTACCCTGTGGTTGAGTTTCATTTGTACACCTAATAAATAAAAATTGTAGGAAATTTAATTCTCTACAAATTTGTACTTAATTATTTTTTTCTAGGATGCACCCATTTTCGGAAAATAATTTTTTTTTAAAATAAATTTATCTTGAAAACAGTGCGTCCTAGAGAAAAATGAATAGAATACAAATTAAAGAGAATTAAATTTCCAACAGATTTTATTTAGTGCATTTTTTCAATATCTGTAACGGTTTACGATTTACAAGCCTTTAAAAATTAACCTTCTTAATGGTTATACTTCAATAACCTTCTTACACGGAGAAGGTCAACTTTTGATGGACTTTAGCGCCTAAAATGTTCAAAATTTTGAAAAAATGAACTACTAGGTGTACAAAATGAAACTCGGCTAAAATCTAGAAAATTCAAATTTACCTGTGGCTGAGTTTCATTTTGTACACCTAATAAAAGGAATGCTCGGCTGGTAAACAGAAAACGTATCCTCTGGCTAAAGAGGGTCAAAAACTACGAATAATCCGGTAGAAGGGGTGTATTGAGCCGAAAAACTTGTAAAATTTTTTAAAGGACGGATTAAAAGGATTTCTTTTGGTCGAAAGATCAAGGAAAATGAACAAAAAAGCAGTAACATCGGGGTTTTTACCTTAAAAGGTAAAAAACAGACGGAAACGCTCCAAAATAGGGTAAAAGTACTGGTTTGAAGAGCAACGTTTTGGGTTTTCTGGACGGTTGAAAAATGAGGAAAACCCAAAAAAACCTCGCCGGCTATTTTTCGGGGATGAGACGAAAGAAAACACTCGAAAGTCCGGTAAAAAGGGTTTTTCTATACCGAAAGACTCAAGTGGCCGTGAGAGATAAGAGCGGAAAAAACAAGAAAATAAACACTCCTGTTGGAGATATCGATTTTTCTCAGAAACTGCAACTCAGAAGAGAAAAAGTAATAAATTAAAACTTGCAGAGAATCCATTTTACTTCCGTAGCCAATCACCAGTACTCTTTAATTAGCAAAATGTTCTCGCTAAAAAGAGGATAAATTATCTCCAAAAAGAGGCATTTTCTCAATTTTATTAAAGGAATCTTTTGCATATGAAGTCCTTGAACTCAAGATCCATGAGATTACACCCGAAGGGACATTCAATAACTCCAAGTCCCGGATTAAACTTGATACTCCCAATAAGATTTTACGTAATCTCGCCAAATTAATCTGAAAACTACCTTTTTGTCAATAAAGTTATGCAACCTTTTGTTCCCAGAATTCGGGTCCGAACAAAAAAAAAATTATTCGTCCACATTCTCCCTACGGTGGGTGTGACAGCCTTGATTCCGGATATAAAAAGGGACCAGAATTTTTTAAAACATCATTTCTTTCTGAAAAAACAATGGCTTCCCTCAAATTTTTCGTTAGTATTTTCATTTTGACAGAATTAAATTAAAATGAAATTAATTTAAAAACGAATCAGGATTTCAACGTTTTATTAAACAGATTTCAATTAAATGGGGGTTTGGATTTAATGCCTTTAGTTAAGGGCGGTTTTAACTGTCTGGAATAAATCAGATTTGAATTTTTTTTTCAGTTTTCTTCGCTTTGGCACTCGCTTGCGTTTTCGCAAACGAAAGGACGAAAAAGGACGTTTTGATCGGAGGTTTCCCGTACTCGTATTCGAGCGTTTACCCGGCAGCTGCCTACGTCCCGACCGCTTACTCTGGATACTACCCAAACTCATATCCTTTTGCCGGTGGTTTCTATCGGCCGTTCATCTTTTAAACACACCCCTTCTTTTCTTCTCGTCGGAACCTTTCAACGACACTCACAACACCGACTGGATATGTGATCCTGCTTTAATTTTACAATAAAATTTATTTATTTTAATTTTTTTCTTTATTTAAAAAAAACCAAAATATTAGGTGTACAAAATGAAACTCGGCTAAAATCTACAAAATTCAAATTTACCCTGTGGCTGAGTTTCATTTTGTACACCTAATAAATAAAAATTGTAGGAAATTTAATTTTCTATAAATTTGTACTTAATTATTTTTTTTCTAGGATGCACCATTTTCGGAAAATAATTTTTTTTAAAAATACATTTATCATGAAAACAGGTCGTCCTAGAGAAAAAATGAATAGAATAAAAATTAAAGAGAATTGAATTTCCAACTGATTTTATTTAGTGCATTTTTTCAATATCTGTAACGGTTTACGATTTACAAGCCTTTAAAAATTAAACTTCTTAATGGTTATACTTCAATAACCTTCTTACACGGAGAAGGTCAACTTTGATGGACTTTAACGCCTAAAATGTTCAAAATTTTGAAAAAATGAACTACTTGTACGAAATGAAATTCGGCTAAAATCTACAAAATTCAAATTTACCCTGTGGCTGAGTTTCATTTTGTACTTCTAATAAATAAAATTGTAGGAAATTTAATTCTCTACAAATTTGCACTTAATTATTTTTTTTCTAGGATGCACCATTTTCGGAAAATAATTTTTTTAAAAATAAATTTATCTTGAAAACAGTGCGTCCTAGAGAAAAAATAAATAGAATAAAAATTATAGAGAATTAAATTTCCAAAAGATTTTATTTAATGCATTTTTTCAATATCTGTAACGGTTTACGATTTACAAGCCTTTAAAAATTAACCTTCTTAATAGTTATACTTCAATAACCTTCTTACACGGAGAAGGTCAACTTTTGATGGACTTCAACGCCTAAAATGTTCAAAATTTTGAAAAAATAACAACTAGGTGTAAATGAAACTCGGCTAAAATCTACAAAATTCAAATTTACCCATGGGCTGAGTTTCATTTTGTTCACCTAGTATAAAGTAAAAAACGAACAAAAAAAAACGTATATCAACCTAAAGCAGTTGAACATGAAAAATCTGTAGTTCACCATAAACTAAGCGAAAGAGCAAGCCTACTTTGGCCGTTTAAAACGCGATTATGGTGAAACGACAAAACTCTTAAAACTTCACAGTTCACCATAATGCAATTCACATAAAACATCTCACCATAAACTAGGAAAAGCAAGCAGGCAGCCAATGGGATCAGCTCGTTTTATGACACAAGGGGGTTAATTTTTTTCCTCTCGCGAAAGGAAAAAAAAAATTCTATAAATGTAAAGAGTGTTTGGTGAAAATCTTGGTAAAGATCGGGCAGCAGTGGCGGCTCGTCAGGGGAGGCAAGTGAGGCACGGCCTCACCTGAAGTTCAGAAGAAAAAATTTTTTTTTAATCCCCAAAATTTTAATTTTTATGATAATTATTTTAAAACATGGTTTCTAACTTTTTTTTCGGAAATAAAATAAGATTTTTTTTCATTTAAAAAAATAATAATAATTACGTAAGAATGTTTAAAGTTCATAAATTTAATAACAGGACCTAAAAAAATACTCTCAGCCCGGCCTCTAGCGTAGAAAGTCGGTACCGCATCGTTCGGATTTCGAAATATGATTAAAAAGCCAGGAGAGGCACGGGTGACCTTGGCCTCTCTTGATATAGAAGGAGGGGTCCGGGGGGTTAATATGGTACTCGCGAGAACGAAGGTTAGCCGGGATGAGATCGATCGAACCCACGCGAGCCGGCCTGGAATCGCCGGCTAAACCCTCCAAGTGAGGCACGATACAACTGTGCCTCACGCTAGGGGAATAGTAAAGGAGCTTGAGCAATCTTACCAACTTCAAACTTGCTACCAAGAATATGTTAAGTAAATTGGTAATTTTTGAGTTTTTAGTTTGTTATTATGTCATGAAAAAATAAATAAATATAACATGGTCTTTTATTAAAGTTAAAAATTCTAAGAAAATTGGGTGGCGCCAAAAAGCGTTCGGGTAACTGTTACTCTAAACGGCGAGCGCGCGATAGCCTTATTAACGGCTATCCTATCGTAACCTTCACACCCAGTTAAACGTTAACGTTCTTTAACGTAAGTTTCCGTTGTGAATCTTGGTTGTGACTTGTGATTTTGTGAATCTTTTAAAGAAATAACAGTCAACATTATCACTCTATATTATTACAGGGGATTTGGTGACTGGTGAGTCCACTTTTTTTTTGAGTTTTCAATTTCAGGTTCCGAAATGGAAATCGGAGAAGACATTATCGTTTCCCTTCTTAATGTTCCGTTTACGAGAAGAAATGAAACGGACAAAAAGGACATTTTAAACCTCGAGTAGGCCCGTTCCAAATATTTGTTCTCTTAGTGTAGACAAATTTAAAACCAGGGGATTTCGATCTAGCTGGTATTCATTAACAAATGGCTTTGTGGAAGCCATGTGATGGGCAAACTTTTTGTTGGCCTTGCCTTCTTTTTTCCACATCTAAAAACATTTGGAACGTTGAGGGGTATTTCGACTTAAAAAATCTATCCCGAAGTGCCGACCAACATGCGGCATCAAAAAATCATATTTCTTGTTTACTTTCGTGAAACTTTTTTCCAAAAATAATTTAAGCAAGCGTGATTGAACAATTGTCAGAACAGGCTAAGTTGGAAAAAATCAATTTAAGGATGTTTCTTTAAATAGAGAAGTTTTAAAGAAACTGATCGATTTAACCGTGGTTTTATCAAAAAAGAACTGCCTTTTAGGGGTCATGATGAGTCTGATTCTTCCTTCAATCGAGGAAATTTTAAAGAAATATTGAGTTGCTAATAAGTTCTGATATAAATAAATTTAAAGTCACATTATTTAAAATTCCTTTTTTTTTTTTTTTTTTTTTTTTTTTTTTTTTTTTTTTTTTTTTTTTTTTTTTTTTTTTTTTTTTTTTTTTTTTTTTTTTTTTTTTTTTTTTTTTTTTTTTTTTTGGACGGCTGGCACAAACCCCACGAGCCGCCACTGTCGGGCAGTGCTGCCGCAGCGCTTCAAATAAAACTTTAGACAGACAAATCTCCGCCATTTTTGCGAAACTTAAAAAAAAACTTTCGACATTTTCAAGATTCTGAGATAGTGAATGTTTCCAAAAGTATTTCGACACAAAATATTTTCGAGAAAACCATCTTGTTTAATTAACTTTAAGGGATTTTTAATAGAATAAATTATTCATAAAATGTAAGTAGGGAATTTTTATATTATTATTACTGTATAAAAAGTGGGGAAAATTTTTTTTATATTAAAGTCTGGATAATATCTGAAGGGAGAGAAATCTTTGGAAAATGTTAAATCCGACCCTTTATCAAAAGTTACATCATCTCTCGCTTTGGATGAAAGTTCAAAACATAAAATATTTTTTATGCTTCGACGAACTTGATGTTTAAAAGTGAAAAAATCAAAAAATAAGAAAAAACGGAAAATTTATTTAGAGAAGTTGCCAAATTGTTTTGAGGTTGACTAAATTCATAGAATTTAGTAGAAACGGCCGTAGTTGTATCCCATATAAGGGTAACCAGCATATCCAGCGTATCCGGGGTATCCTGTATATCCAGCGGAGTAGGCGGTCGGGACGTAAGCACCAGAGTAGACACCAGCAGCACCAGAGTAGACACCAGCGGCGCCGGAGTAGACTCCAGAGTACGGGTAAGCGCCGTAGTAGACGGCTCTCTTTTCCCTTTCGGACTCAACGGCGAAAACGCAGGCGAAAGCCAAAGCGACGAAAAGCTACACAAAAAATTTCCCCGTCAATCTCTTCAAAAAATAGTATTCTAAAATAAACTTACGAGAAATCTGAGTGAGACCATGTTGGATGATGATAGTCGTACCTTGGAGATATAACTGACAAACCCGTTTGCGAATTTTGGCTTTTTTATACTCGGGTGGATCCACGCCCATCTTTCAAAATAAAAAGAAGACATCGAATACACCCGAGCTAATTTACATTTTCTCGACGGGCCGAGCGGAAAATCGTTTTTAAATTATTAGTTATAACCGGTGGCAATTGATCGCTAACTACGGTTTAGATGGCAATTAAATTTTATTGGTAAAAAAAATCAGTTCAAGCCTAGAAATGCCTGGTTTACGACAAAAGACATTGGCCACTGACGGACGGCACCATAGACAACCTCATAATTTTTCCTTCTAAATAAGGAGGGTGATTCAAATACTTCTCATAAAGAAAATTTATTCATCTTTTCGCACAATTATTAAATGTTTTAACAGGATAAAGAGTTTAAAGTTGGCTTAAATCCTGAGGAGAAATTTCATAAATAAGATATCCAGTGGCTTCTTTTTGGCGAAACTACAACTTTGAATAAACACTTTTAAGAACTAAGTTCGACTATCCAGGTTAAGCAAATAGTATAAAAAGTTTCATTCTTAATAAAACAAAGTAAGAAGTTTTTAAGAATAAAAAATCTTTTTTTTTTTTTTTTTTTTTTTTTTTTTTTTTTTTTTTTTTTTTTTTTTTTTTTTTTTTTTTTTTTTTTTTTTTTTTTTTTTTTTTTTTTTTTTTTTTTATGAAACTCGGCCAAAATCTACAAAATTCAAATTTACCCAGTGGCTGAGTTTCATTTTGTACACCTAATAAATAAAAATTGTAGGAAATTAATTCTCTATAAATTTGCACTTAATTATTTTTTTCTAGGATGCACCATTTTCGGAAAATAATTTTTTTTAAATAAATTATCTTGAAAAGAGTGCGTCCTAGAGAAAAAATGAATAGAATAAAAATTAAAGAGAATTAAATTTCCAACAGATTTTATTTAGTGCATTTTTTCAATATCTGTAACGGTTTACGATTTACAAGCCTTTAAAAATTAACCTTCTTAATGGTTATACTTCAATAACCTTCTTACACGGAGAAGGTCAACTTGTGATGGACTCTAACGCCTAAAATGTTCAAAATTTTGAAAAAATGAACTACTAGGTGTACAAAATGAAACTCAGCTAAAATCTACAAAATTCAAATTTACCCTGTGGCTGAGTTTCATTTTGTACACCTAATATTTTGTTTAAAGATTAAATTGGATGAAATATTCAAAAGTCGAGTTTGAAAAGGTTGTTTTGAAATTTTTAGCAAATTGGGTACTTTCATGAAACGATTCAGCATTTGAATTTCCATTTAATAATAAATTTCCTTTTTGTTTTGTTAAAATGCACGCATTATTGTAATAAATGCAAATCGCCCGCTTTTATCAAATGCCTTTATCGGAAAACGTTGTGAAAAAGAAGGAAAAAAAGATTTGAATTAGCGTTAAAAAATGAGTTTATGTAATAATAAAAGGAGGCTCGCTTCCAGTGTGGGATTTGTTAATCGAGTCTGGATGGAAAAGAAAAAAAAACAATCAACGACTTCGCCCAAGGACGATAGGTGTGTCCGTCAGCTGTGTCAAGTTCAGGGCGAAAAATCAAGTCTCTACTGAAATAAATTATTTTTAAAAGGTTTTTTTTCCCCGCATTGACTATTAAATAATGAATTATGACAGATTGCATAACTTCTGATTAAAATTGTAGGTAAATTTTGTGGTTTAGAGGGTTAGATTAGTGGCGAAGGAAGGCCCAAAAATGGAAGTTTCTCGGAGGATTTGATAAAAATGGGTACTATTTGAAGAGATTCCAACGAAATCTTCCTTAAAGAGAAGGAACAATATAGGAGGGGGAATGATAATGAAGGGGGAAGTATAACGGAGGGAAGGTTGAAGGAGGGGGAAGTATAAAGGAGGAGAAGTATAATTTCAAGTATTTTTAAATTTAGAGAAAGACGTTTTAAGTGTAAAAATTTAAGAAATATTTAGTGAAAATCGGACCAACGGTTCAGCCGCAGCGAATTTTTTAAAATCGTAAAGTGTTCCAGAAAAAATGCTACTGCCGGCCGGCCTATAATAGTTGTACGCAATTTATTATAATTAATAACATTTATAATTATAATTATTAATATTATAATTTTTTTAATAATTATTAATTAATATTATAATTAATAATAATTTAATTCCCATGGTTCACCATGTATGTATAGCGAAAAATTCATAAAATATTGTTCTACCACCTCGAAAAATCTTAAAAATTCTGACAAGTAAAAGACTAGTTTTTTAACATATTGTATTGATTTCGTAACGTTACCTCTTCAGGAACAATTTTTTTCGAGTTTTGGAATTTTTAAATTAAAAATTCAAGCATTTATTGAGGTCGGAAAACTTCGAAAAAATACTCAAAGATGGGTCTTTGGAAGCTCTAAAAGCCGCAAAAAATCTGGGCTCTGTTGGACCATTAGTTCTCGAGATGTTAATTATTTTCTGAAATGAGAAAATCGCGTTTTTCACGAAAACCGTTGATCTTTTTGATCTGAAATTTTCCTCATTTTTTAGTCTTATATAGAGGCGTCTTCCTGAATTTTTCAGCAAAATCGGAGCTTAGGCCATTTTGACCCCCTTATCCCTCTAGCCTTTGATTGTTGTCGGGAAATGGGTTTACGCTAGATTCGGACTTAAAAGATTGGCCTGGACGGTGGAATTTTAATTAATCTCACGTCATTAAGGGCGGCTACTATTTCAAGGGAACGGGAGTTGAAGTAGCAAGGGGCAATATCTCGCTCGCTTCATTACTCTTATGAAAGGAGTTCCATTGTCGTCTTCAGAATTAACACCGCTTTGTCTTCCCTTTCTCCTCGCGCAAAAAGTACAACGAACCGCCTTCTAACTTATTTAGAAAAGAAGAAAATATCAAAAAATCCGATACCAAGTTTCTCAACTTGAATTTAAAATATTAAACAAATAAAAAAGAAAAATAATTCAAAAGGTGATTGTCCAATGACGTAAGTTATGTAACCTCGCCCTTGACATTGACTGGTACGCCCAAACGAGTTTGAAGATTCAAGGCTGTTTTTCCCACCACTTGCAAAATTGAGAAAATATAAATAGCGCCGGGAAAAGAAACTTTTTTGGAAGCATCAGGATGTTCGGAGCTAACGGTCAACCACCCCGGAGTTGGAAGGTCCCAGAAAAAGGGATTTCGCCATATTGCCAGGGCACCGGGAGCAATTATTAGGTGTACAAAATGAAACTCGGCCACAGGTAAATTTGAATTTTGTAGATTTTAGCCGAGTTTCATTTTGTACACCTAGTAGTTCATTTTTTCAAAATTTTGAACATTTTAGGCGTTAAAGTCCATCAAAAGTTGACCTTCTCCGTGTAAGAAGGTTATTGAAGTATAACCATTAAGAAGGTTAATTTTTAAAGGCTTGTAAGTCGTAAACCGTTACAGATATTGAAAAAATGTACTAAATAAAATCTGTTGGAAATTTAATTCTCTTTAATTTTTATTCTATTCATTTTTTCTCTAGGACGCACTGTTTTCAAGATAAGTTTATTTTAAAAAAATTATTTTCCGAAAATGGTGCATCCTAGAAAAAAATATTAAGTACAAATTTATAGAAAATTAAATTTCCTACGATTTTTATTTATTAGGTGTACAAAATGAAACTCAGCCACAGGGTAAATTTAAATTTTGTAGATTTTAGCCGAGTTTCATTTTGTACACCTAATAGAAATTTTAAAAAACGCCAAAAAGGTTTTTTGGTCCAAAATCCCCAAAAGGCTTTTTTTAAAAAAGTTGAAAAGGTCATATAAGTTGTCAAATTAACTTGAAATTTTGCGTAGATTACGAATCTGAAATAAAAAGTAGGGGTCCTTATTTAAAATAACTAAGTTGTGTGTTGAATCTACCAAATGGAGTCGATTCCTTGCCCAAAAATAAGGGTGGTTTACATCGAAATTTTTTTTTGTAGCACTAAATGCTTTGCCAAAAAGTTGCTGGTCTTCACATCGACTTCAAACGTCTTCACATTTTTTGAAGCGTCTGAGGTTCTATTTATTTATTTTTAGAAGTAGATATTCAGATGTTATGCTTCATTGTAATTCCGAAAAAAGTGAAGAAAATCAAGAAAACTGAGGAGTTCGCACGGAAAGAGCTAGCAAACGCGGAAGGGTTTATGTGGAGGTTGATGAAATCGAGATAGGGCCAGAAAAGTAGATAAAACTGCGGATGCCTGAACGTTCCGCAGGCGATATTCGAAGTGACGATACCAAAAACGATATTTTTACAGAGCAAAGGCCCTCCGGAGTCTCCACTGCATGTTCCCTCCTCATGTCTTACCGCGTTACAGCAGACTTCACCTTTGCCCATCATGTTGTCTTCTTTCGGGAAGAAAGTCCCGCAGTAGTCGCTATCTTTGGGGACGACATCGATTACTTTTAACGTCTCCGATAATTCGATCTCTTTAAACAGGGCAGGTTCGCATTTGTAATTCGTGTGTCCCCATCCGAGCGTATTGCATTGTTCTTTTTGTCCTTTACGATCGAAACCGTAGCCTTCCCATAAAGATTTTAAAATAAGAGCCGACGGTTTTCGCAGATATGTTCGGATAAGCTCGATATTTACGACTCGACGAGTCTGATGTATCCTTCTTCTGTCGACGTATCCAGCATCGACTTTATTCTCTATAAAATCGAAATCCTCGTTCACCCTCCCCTTGTCGTCGATAGTAATAAAACAGTGCGCAGCAGAAACGAAACTGATCATCGAAACCAAAACTCCTGAACAAATTTCGATAAATCTTTCGTTGCTTTTATCCAGGCGGACAACATACGGAAACTCCTTTAATTTCGCATCTCGACCTCCGAATATTTTGGAATCATCTTTCGCCGAAGCTTCAATCAAAACGAAAACCAAACCTACTAAAAGTCTCATTTTTTATAAAATCAGATGATAGAATGTTCGCTTTAATATTATGATCTTTACCGATTTCAACTTTGTCTGTGGTGCCGGCCGTCCGTCCGTAGCATTTTTTCCCGGAACACTTTACGGCCACAGTTTTCATCCGATTTTCACCAAATTTTCACTCAAATTTCTTTAGCCGGTGAACAAGAAACTAACGAGGGCGATTTTTGAATTTCGAAAAAATGGCGGAGATATGTCTGTTTGAAATTTTAAAAAATTCGCTGCGCCCGAACCGTTGGTCCTATTTTCACCAAATTTTCACCAATTACTCCTTATATTTTTTAAGAATTTTTGGTGTAAAAAAATTGCCGCTTTTTAATTATTAATTTTTTTTTAGTGGGGAGAAATTTCGTACTTCTACCCTTTACGAGAGGCACATCCCTAGGCCAAAGAGCCCATTATTTCTACCTTGACACTTTAAAATTTTTCCAAAAAAAAAAAAAAAAAAAAAGGAAAACCCGGAAAATTTTTCGAAAAAAAACTGAAAAAATTTTTTTTTACAAAAAAACTTACTAAATTTTTCGGAAAAAAAAAACCCGGAAAATTTTTCGAAAAAAAAATTAAAATTTTTTTTGACAAAAAAGAATTTAGAAATTTTTCGAAAAAAAAGGAAAACCCGGAAAATTTTTGAAAAAACAACTTGGAAAATTCTCCTTTATACTTTCCCTCCCTACTACATCCCCTTCCGTTATAATTTCGTTCCCTTATACTTCCCCCTCCGTTATAATTCACCCTCTGTTATACTACCCCTCACCTATCTTCACCCCTCCCATATACTTCCCATATACTTCCCACTCCGTTATACTTCCCCTCCGTTATACTTCCCCTCCCATATACTTCCCACTCCGTTATACTTCCCCTCCCATATACTTCCCCCTACGTTTTACGTCCCCTCCGTTATACTTCCCCCTCCTATATAGACTCTTTAAGGAAGTTTTCGTTGGAAGCTCTTCAATGAAAACAACAACCAAACCTACTAAAAGTCTCATTTTTTATAAAATCAGTTGATAAAATGTTTGCTTTAATATTTTTTATTGTTTTATTAAAAATCGAAGATTAAAATCTGAAGGTGAAGATGCGAAGATATTTGGAGGGAGAGATGCGAGGCCGGGGGAGTTTCCATACGTTGTGAGAATCTACAACGGTTATTCGATATGTACGGGGTCTTTAAGTTCGTACGAAACGGTAGTAACGGCCGCTCATTGTTTTGCGATTTTTAATTATAAAACGATGGAGTTAAACGTGACCTGGGACAGAGAGGAATCTTATGTTGAAGGAGGTCAAAACCAAACTGCAGAACTTCAGGAAAAAAGGAAAATCCGAAGTGTTCGCTTGCATCCGAAATTTAAACCGAAGACAACGGGGACATTTTTTCATGATATCGCTGTCGCACTGGTCGAAGAGCCTTTTAGTTCAAGTAAAGTCCGTCCGATGATCGTTTTTCCTACCGATATAAAAATGGCCTGGGAACATATGGTTCTTGCCAAAGGTGCTTTATGCCAAGGCGTCGGATATGGCACAACGCGATACCTCTGTGATCCTATCTCGCACGAAATATACGAGACGGATTATCCAATGAAGATGCGAGTGATCGATATGAAACCGTTAGGATACAGCGAGTGCGGTGCGTATCAACCGCCGGCAGACGACGGTACGAAATACGGCGAAGTCTGCTTCCGGACGGTCAAACACGAAGAAGGCATCTGCTCGGGAGATTCAGGTGGACCTTTAGTAAGCCAAGGTTACGTCTGGGGTCTCTGCACGTCAAGTATCATCTGCGGCGCATACGAAGATCCTCAATTCTACCTCTTATTTTGGAACTACCACGACTTCCTCCGTCAACACATCGAGGCCCAAGCCTTCAGCCGCTCTTCACGACTTCTATTCAAATTTTTTATCCTATTACATATTAAAATCATATGTTTCTAAACATCAAAAATTCAATACCATTAGTGAAGCGTTCCAAGTAGCATCAATAATTCTAAGGCGGTTACTTTCGCAAGATCCGAACCTCTTCAATTATTGGCTAAGAATTCCTACAAGGGTTTTAACATTTTATCTGGGTTCAAAAAATCTTTTCACAATGCATGTGGCCTATTTTCTCTGCGTATCACGCACTTTTTTTTATCGCATACTGCAGCGTTTCGTGCATACGAGACAAAATATCGGATAAAACATAACAAAAAAAAAAATGACCCTTTGGAGGAAAGTTCATGACTGAATCAATTGCATCAAGCTGATCCGAATCTAATTTCAATTTTTCTTAACTGTAGATTATTCAGTTTTGGCCCAAAGTACCATAACTCCTAGTCCGATTTCAGCAGAGATCGAATTGTAGCCCTGAATACAAAAATTTCTTTGCAGAGTATACGAAAGAAGCTTTTTTATTAGGTGTACAAAATGAAACTCGGCTAAAATCTACAAAATTCAAATTTACCCTGTGGCTGAGTTTCATTTTGTACACCTAATAAATAAAATTGTAGGAAATTTAATTTTCTATAAATTTGTACTTAATTATTTTTTTCTAGGATGCACCATTTTCGGAAAATAATTTTTTAAAATAAATTTATCTTGAAAACAGTGCGTCCTAGAGAAAAAATGAATAGAATAAAATTAAAGAAATTAAATTTCCAACAGATTTTATTTAGTGCATTTTTTCAATATCTGTAACGGTTTACGATTTACAAGCCTTTAAAAATTAACCTTCTTAATGGTTATACTGCAATAACCTTCTTACACGACAAGGTCAACTTTGATGGACTTTAACGCCTAAAATGTTAAAATTTTGAAAAAATGAACTACTAGGTGTACAAAATGAAACTCGGCTAAAATCTACAAAATTCAAATTTACCCTGTGGCTGAGTTTCATTTTGTACACCTAATAAAAAATTAGTAGGAAATTTAATTTTCTATAAATTTGTACTTAATTATTTTTTTCTAGGATGCACCATTTTCGGAAAATAATTTTTTAAAAATAAATTTATCTTGAAAACAGTGCGTCCTAGAGAAAAATGAATAGAATAAAAATTAAAGAAAATTAAATTTCCAACAGATTTTATTTAGTGCATTTTTTCAATATCTGTAACGGTTTACGATTTACAAGCCTTTAAAAATTAACCTTCTTAATGGTTATACTGCAATAACCTTCTTACACGACAAGGTCAACTTTTGATGGACTTTAACGCCTAAAATGTTAAAATTTTGAAAAAATGAACTACTAGGTGTACAAAATGAAACTCGGCTAAAATCTACAAAATTCAAATTTACCCTGTGGCTGAGTTTCATTTTGTACACCTAATACCATAACTCCTAGTCCGATGTCAGCAGAGATCGAATTGTAGCTCTGAATACAAAAATTTCTTTGCAGCGCATACGAAAGAAGCTTTTTTAGTTGGAATTTTACGAATTAAAGGGCCCCGAAGTTTAAAAGGAATACCTTTTTAAAAGTCAAAGTTCGATGACACTGCGAAATATTTTTTACGGACTTGGAGCAAAAAAAAAGGCGAGAAATACAATGCGGGGACGGTCGAGAAATCCGGACTAATGGAAAACAGGAGGAAGAAACGAGACGATTTATCCTCTTCCTGACTTCTCTTATCTTCAATATTTATCTACCCGTTTATGTCGGATATTTTTCTGTTTTTCCCTTAGGTTTAGCGGAATATGCGATTTTTCAAGATAACCGCGACGATCTTATGATTTATGAAGGACGAAGATTTTTTTATTTTTGACGTACTAATTCAGATCGAAAAGAATGGACTGTCCTTGAGATGAAAGGCGTTTCTTTCGCCTCCCAATCCCGACAATTTCCGTGTTCTTTGAATAGACCAGATCCGGGCCTTTCATAAGGTATTGAACCGCATCTTGCAATTTTTTCTTCATAAAAATTATTTGTTCATATTTATGGAAAACTTTACGAATTAGTCTTCCAAAGTTAATTTACTTTTAATTTTGCTAAGACTTTTAAATTTAATTTTCATGCTTTTTGACTAAAATAAACTCCAGTCGAATTTCACGGTTTGTATTTTTAAGATTAAATGGCGTGGGAAAAGCAGCTCTTAGTTAATGTGTTGAGTGGATGCTTTCATCTTTTTTTTTATGTTAAAAGGATCAAACACAAAAAGACTTCTCAACTTTTTATAAAATGTGAAGAAGGAAAAAAAGGGGAGTTCCTTACTATTAGGTGTAAAAATGAAACTCAGCCACGGTAAATTTGAATTTTGTAGATTTTAGCCGAGTTTCAGTACACCTAGTAGTTCATTTTTTCAAAATTTTAAACATTTTAGGCGTTAAAGTCCATCAAAAGTTGACCTTCTCCGTGTACGAAGGTTATTGAAGTATAACCATTAAGAAGGTTAATTTTTAAACGCTTGTAAATCGTAAACCGTTACAGATATTGAAAAAATGCGCTAAATAAAATCTGTTGAAATTCAATTCTCTTTAAGTTTTATTCTATTCATTTTTTCTATAGGACGCACGGTTTTCAAGATAAATTTATTTAAAAAAATATTATTTTCCGAAAATGGTGCATCCTAGAAAAAAATAATTAAGTGCAAATTTATAGAGAATTAAATTTCCTACAATTTTTATTTATTAGGTGTACAAAATGAAACTCAGCCACAGGGGTTTGAATTTTGTAGATTTTAGCCGAGTTTCATTTTGTACACCTAATATTTTCTGGGGTCATTTTTTTCACAAATCATTTTTGTTCCGAGCATGAGATTTTGAAAATTTTAATTTTTTTTTCTAGAAATACTCAAAACGGCATACAATTTTCTATTTGTAGTAACGGTTTTTAAACGGCAAAAAATACGGTTGGTCCAGTTTAGCAAGCCAATATTCTGTCTTCCGACAAAACTGAGAAAAAAACCCCAAAAATAGGCAGATTTTATGCCAAAATATCGATAAAACCCCTGGAAATTAGTAAAAAAACGCGTTATCTATTTATTGTTTGTTTGTTATTACTTAAAATTTTTTTTTAAATTTAAGTAATTTTTTTCTCCTTCTAATACATCCTAGAAAAGTCGCGGAGTTCATAAGGACATTACGGTTCAAGGTTAGCGGTTGACGGTTTTTGTCGTGAGGTGGACCAATAGGAGCGAAGAAGAAAGAAGGTGGGGTCGGGCGGACCCCTAGAGGGACAATCCTGTATAAAACGAGCGTCTTGAGATGTCGAGGGCACAGTCTTAGCGCACAGACAGTCTCAAACTTCAAACATGTTCAAATACATCGTAAGTAATATGAGTTAGATTTTGGTCCTGATTGATATTTTTGGTTAGATTCTCGCTGCCGTCTTGGCCTGCGCTTTCGCCGAAGAGGCCAAAGAAGACGAAAGGGTTAAGAAGGACGTTCTTTTGGGAACGCTCCCTTACGCTTACGCTTCATACCCTCAAGTCTACACGAAATACGTCGCCCCGGTCGCCCCTCTCGCACCCGTCGCTCACGTCCCAGCAGTTTACCCGGCCGTTTCCACCTATTCCGCCGTCGCCCATGGCGTCCCGGCCTACGTCCACAGCCCGTACGCCTACGGAGCTTACGTCAAACCCGCTCTCGTTTACTAAAAACAATCAAAAGACTGTAACACAAACTATTTTTCTTTTCCATCAAAATTTTTTCCGCAATAAAATATTTTCAACATAATTTTTATTTTTATTCCAACCTAAAGTGTCAGCTACATGAAATATTCAGTTTCATCATGCCCTGCTTTACGCCCAGATGTACTCTTATCTGAGTAAATGATTGATGGAAACCCAACGACGTAAAAGGGATAAAATCATCGCAATTTATCCAGAAAAAAATCACCCGTCATCTATGAAAATCGAGAAAAAAAATTTATACTTTAGAGCCATATTCGCAAATGTTTAAAACAAAAGGTTTTTGGTTATTCTCTGTTTAAGCCCTTCAGATCAAAACGCCCTAGTTAACGATATCAGTTTGATTGTTTCACTCAGTGTCCGCTCAGTGAACCGATGATTAATACGTTTTTTGACGTCATGTTTATGTCACAAATCATATCAGCCTACGAACATCGAATTTAGAATAAAACCAAATTGTAACTTAATAAATATTAGGTGTACAAAATGAAACTCGGCTAAAATCTACAAAATTCAAATTTACCCTGTAGCTGAGTTTCATTTTGTACACCTAATAATAAAAATTGTAGGAAATTTAATTCTCTATAAATTTGTACTCAGTTATTTTTTTCTAGGATGCACTATTTTCGGAAAAAATTTTTTTTAAATAAATTTATCTTGAAAACAGTGCGTCCTAGAGAAAAAATGATAGAATAAAAATTAAAGAGAATCGAATTTCCAACAGATTTTATTTAGTGCATTTTTCAATATCTGTAAAGGTTTACGATTTACAAGCCTTTAAAAATTTACCTTCTTAACGGTTATACTTCAGTAACCTTCTTACACGGAGAAGGTCAACTTTTGATGGACTTTAACGCCTAAAATGTTCAAAATTTTGAAAAAATGAAGTACTAGGTGTACAAAATGAAACTCGGCTAAAATCTACAAATTCAAATTTACACTGTGGCTGAGTTTCACTTTGTACCTAATAACTTAACAAAAAGGTTTTATTTTTTTGTGTGCAAATACAATAATCGATGCATTATAGATCAATTAAATTTATCGAAATCCGTTACCGAATAAATTTTGACATTTCCTTCTCCGTAAAGTTATTTCTTTTTTATGCGTTATAGGGCTTCTAGAAAAGAGAGAAAAAAAAATTCGAATTATTTAAGAAGAAAAAATGATCGCCTTCTCCTGGCTAAGCTACATTGAACACCCCAATAGCCCTGTTATCGAAAAATTTTTTCGACATAAAAAAAATTGTTTCCAATATAGTCTTTTTATTATAAAAAGCATTTGATGGAAAAGGTAAAAATTGGACCAATATTATGGCCATAGCGCACAAACAGGCAGACAGATCAGCGTCATTTTTACCAATTTCGGAAAATTCTACGAAAGGAAAGTACTGTGAAAATATGAAAATGCGGTCATAAAGTGGCCGGCATATTCTGGGACCAGATTTTGTATTTTCGGCTAATTACTTATGTATTCGGTGTACAAAATGAAACTCAGCCACACAGTAAATTTGAATTTTCTAGATTTTAGCCGAGTTTCATTTTGTACACCTAGTAGTTCATTTTTTCAAAATTTTGAACATTTTAGGCGTTAAAGTCCATCAAAAGTTGACCTTCTCCGTGTATGAAGGTTATTGAAGTATAACCATTAAGAAGGTTAATTTTTAAAGGCTTCTAAATCGTAAACCGTTACAGATATTGAAAAATGCACTAAATAAAATCTGTTGGAAATTCAATTCTCTTTAATTTTTATTCTATTAATTTTTCTCTTGGACGCTCTGTTTTCAAGATAAATTTATTTAAAAAAAATTATTTTCCGAAAATGGTGCATCCTAGAAAAAAATAATTAAGTACAAATTTATAGAAAATTAAATTTCCTACTTTTATTTATTAGGTGTACAAAATGAAACAGTTTTAAAGTCAATGAAATGGGAAAGAATATTGATTTGGGTTTTTGTGGTTTAAAAAAATGAACACTCCCAGATGGATTGAATTCACAGTATAATTGTAGACTCTAAAGAGGCTTAGTAGAGGATTTAAAAATTCAGGCATTTAGGTGAAAAGCGAGAAGAAACAGTTTTTTAAGATCATCGACCTTCGTGTGTACGTTTAATACAATAACCATTGTGTACGAAAAGACGGTATCACCTCCGAATTGTTATCCAATCGCGTTGAATGGGGATGACCCGACAAATGGTCTTTTCCACAGCTTAATAAACCCGGAGCAATTATCGATTTCCTCGTCGAGAAAAGAAAATTGTCTCCGGGATCGATCCTATCTTTTAGTTAGGAATTCTATTGTCCGATGACAGGTTTTGATCGAAAAAAAAATTAATGGATTAAAATTGTCTTTAGAAAACGTCGAGTCCCTTTGCAGATGGTAACCTCGACAAGGTCAACGTGTATAAAAAGTCATAGAATACTTCTAGTAAGACCGGTAAACCAGAAAAGGCGAACGGAAAAAGACTTCTTTCCAACTCGATAAATAAAACACTTACTTTTATACTCGAGAATATTAAATGCGCCTCATCTAAGGGAAACTTGGTTAAATAATTGACCTGGAAACTAGTTTCCAAAAGGTTTCTCCCTCGTTTAGAAGCGCTCTCTGAGTTATTTAAGGGTCATTTTGTTTAAAAAGCTTTCAAGTTTTAAATTATACACCTACCTTAAATTTCGATGGTGATTGGCTTCGGGGATCTCCCTCAGGAAGGATGAAGGCTGTAGGCTAAAGCGACGCTTTAGGTGCCTACCCTTCATACTGCCATGACTTCTGAAACAAAAAAAAATTTAATAAGTAGCGGAAAAAGCTATTAATAATGGTTTATATTCGTCAAAAATCGAGGAAAACGATAAAAAAAGTTTTTTTACACTAAAAATTCGATGAAAAAGGTGTTTTTCTCTCAAAAAACTGAGGAAACAAAAGGGTACCTCTGCAGAAAAAAGATAGATGACGGAAAATCATTTAAATTGGGGACTTCCAATCAAAATATGGATAAAAAAACGTGGTTTTGATAGCGAAAAACCATGAAAACATCCGACTACCTAATAAAAAAGATATTCTATTTATTAGGTGTACAAAATGAAACAGCCCCAGGGTAAACTTGAATTTTGTAAATTTTAGCCGAGTTTCATTGTGTACACCTAGTAGTTCATTTTCAAAATTTTGAACATTTTGGCGTTAAAGTCCATCAAAAGTTGACCTTCTCCGTGTAAGAAGGTTATTGAAGTATAACCATTAAGAAGGTTAATTTTTAAACGCTTGTAAATCGTAAACCGTTACAGATATTGAAAAAATGCACTAAATAAAATCTGTTGGAAATTTAATCTCTTTAATTTTTATTCTATTCGTTTTTTCTCTAGGACGCACTGTTTTCAAGATAAATCTATTTTTAAAAAAAATTATTTTCCGAAAATGGTGATCCTAGAAAATTACTACAATTTTTATATTAGGTGTACAAAATGAAACTGAGCCACAGGGTAAATTTGAATTTTGTAGATTTTAGCCGAGTTTCATTCGTACACCTAATACCAACAAATCGGGGAAACCGGCTAAAAATTCTTTAAAATGGGCGTTTTTTTAAAATCCTGAAAAACCCCAAATGTAGTAAAAAGGGTGCTTTCCGCCACAAAACGACCTTGAAAAGCTCCAGTTTTCAAAGTTGAAACAAGTTCCGACTCAATTTAGAACTGCGCCGACCTCTCCAGTTTCCGGATTAGGGAAAAGTCAGCCCTTAAAAACACTAATGATACATATTTCTGATCATTTGTGAGGGACAATAAGCCTTATTTTGGCATATTTAACATGCCAAATTAATTTTATACTTCTTATTAATGTTTTGGAGGTATTAAGTAGTTGACGAAAAAAATTTTCCCGCCAGGGTGAGATTTGCCAGTTTGGCTTGCCGCGCTGAGAGTGTTAATGAAGCTGTGAATAAAGAATCTTGAGTAATTAAAATAGGGCGTCTAATTAAAAACAAATGTTTTGATTAAAAACATCCGATTATTTTATTAAAGAATAATAGAGTTAAGAGCGGAGAGGGAAGAAATGCTGAAGATGTCGGGATTTTGAAGTAGTCGATGTAGGAGCCAAAGACAAAAATAGATTTGGCTTTTCTGGGCTTCGACAAGAAGAAGGTCCCGCGTCGTAGACGGCGTAGATGAAGCCGTTGCAGATGTAAGGCGCCCCTGAATCTCCTCCGCAAGGGCTATCGCCTCTATGGACATTCAATGAGCAAATCATGCCAAAAGTGACCAAATCTGTGTTTTTGCTACATTTCTTCTCATCCATCGGTTTTGTCTCGATAACTTTCAAAGTTTCAGAGTGCAACTGAGTATCTGACGTTTTCCCCCAGCCTAAAGTGTAGCATAAGGTGTCCGCTTTGACCAACTCATCCCAAGATTTGTCAAAAACATCTTTCGAATGGACTTTTCCAAGTTTTAAAGTTTCGCTTAGTTGAAATGGAGATTCAGGTTCGATGGATGCGATGTCGTTTTTATTCGGAAGATTTTGACTAGATCGGATCCTCGAATTTTTCGTGGATTTTATAACTTTTAAATTTTCGCTCTTGGTAACCGCCTGATTTGTCTGTCTTTCTGGTCGTCCCCCCGACCATAAAAGCCGCCTCCATTTCGAAACCCGGGTGGAAAAAATGTGCGGCAGTTATGACTTTGTCGAGCGAAACTAAGAAGCCTCCAGCAAGAACCATTGATGTCTTTTCGCGGATAACAGTGAGAGAAACTGCGTATGGGTACTCTCCGTCTTTCGCCTCTTTCCCTCCGTAATTTTATTGTCTCTACCACCGACAGAAAAAATCAAAACAAAATAAACTAATAAAAAGTAGAACAAACTCATGGTTTTAAACAATATGTTAACTACCAAAAAAAAATAAAATAAAAAATAAAAAAAAAATTCCTTTTTTTCAAAAATTTTTCGAAGTAGGTACATATCAAGGTGGAAATGGGATGTCCTTCTCGCAAGGGGTGGAAGTACAAAACTTCTCCCCTCTAAAAAAAAATTTTTTTTACACCAAAATTCGTAGAAAATACAAGTATTAGGAGTACGAAATGAAACTCGGCTAAAATCTACAAAATTCAGTGGCTGAGTTTCATTTTGTACACCTAATAAATAAAATCTGTAGGAAATTTAATTCTCTATAAATTTGTACTTAATTATTTTTTCTAGGATGCACCATTTTCGGAAAATAATTATTTTTTATAAATAAATTTATCTTGAAAACAGTGCGTCCTAGAGAAAAAATGAATAGAATAAAATTAAAGAGAATTAAATTTCCAACAGATTTTATTTAGTGCATTTTTTCAATATCTGTAACGGTTTACGATTTACAAGCCTTTAAAAATTAACCTTCTTAATGGTTTACTTCAATAACCTTCTTACACGGAGAAGGTCATTTTTTGATGGACTTTAACGCCTAAAATGCTTAAAATTTTGAAAAAATGAACTACTAGGTGTACAAATGAAACACGGCTAAAATCTACAAAATTCAAATTTACCTTGGGGCTGAGTTTCATTTTGTACACCTAATACAATTTAAACCAAAAATCCTCGTTTTTGGCGGAAAAAATGTTACAGTAAATAAAAAGCCGGAAAAACAAAATGTAGATTTTGACGTTTCTAATTTCTCAAGTTGCCCAATTTCCAGACGGATATTGGATTGGTAAACCCGTTAACGAATCTTTTATCGATAATTGGACCCTGAAAATCGTTTTACGTAATAAAAAAAAGTTCTGGCAGATTTATTGGGTCAAAAAAAAAGTTCGTTTTAAACGTTGATGTTTACAGGGGGATATACGGGCAATAAAATGACATTCCTTTTCGTAGGGGAGAAAGCCTTAAGGTATTACTTAGAGGCCTCCCTCGCATTCGGAAACCTCAAATAGAATCCGTGCCCTTAATCGAATCTGAAAAGGAGTTGGATTTCCATTGTGCCGATGGCGAAACAGAGGAAAATATCGCTTTTTAAACGGATTCCTCAAAAGGAAATTTCAATTTAAACAATATATAATAAACTTACTTCCAGCCGTAGGTAGATATTTTTGTGGTCTATATGAACACCACTACGCGAAAATAAATCACTCCCGCTCTTTTTCTGGGTTTCAACCCAGAAACCTGCACACAGACAAAGAAGAAAAATGTTTATTTTTTTGTTGTGAATGCATGATACTCGTTTAGAAACGTCTGAAAGTGTCAAAAGCCTCCACCCCTCATTAATTTTGACACGTTTATATGTTATGTTAAATTCTCAGTGAGGTTTCTGCTCAAGGGATTTCGATCCGGGGACCCTAAGAGCATCCCGATCTATAAATACAGGGTGTTCCAACTAGAGTGGCAATTTACGCAACACATTTAGTCGTACAAAAAAATGTTCAATGTAATCCCCCATATTTTTGCAAAGGGAAACGACTCCACTTGGTAGACTAACGGTATTTTTCTTATTTATTAGGTGTACAAAATGAAACTCGGCTAAAATCTACAAAATTCAAATTTACCCTGTGGCTGAGTATCATTTGTACACTAATAAATAAAAAAATTGTAGGAAATTTAATGTATAAAGCACTTAATTATTTTTTTCTAGGATGCACCATTTTCGGAAAATAATTTTTTTTAAATAAATTTATCTTGAAAACAGTGCGTCCTAGAGAAAAAATGAATAGAATAAAAATTAAGAGAATTGAATTCCAACAGATTTTATTAGTGCATTTTTCAATATCTGTAACGGTTACGATTTACAAGCCTTTAAAATTAACCGTCTTAATGGTTTACTTCAATAACTTCTTAGACGGAGAAGGAAAACTTTTGATGGACTTAACGCCTAAAATGTTCAAAATTTTGAAAAAATGAACTACTAGGTGTACAAAATGAAACTCGGCTAAAATCTACAAAATTCACCTGTGGCTGAGTTTCATTTTGTACACCAATAATTTAAGAATACAAAAAAAATTGTGTAGTTTTCTATGGACATCACATCAAGCAATGTATTCATATTGGTGGTGGTTCACCATTGGAGGCAAATATTTAATCCTGTATGCCACAGGGTCTTGTTTACCTTCTTCCAGTGTCACTTTCATCCTCAAAGTACATTCGCCCTCTTTCATCAAACCATTTCTCATGACTAAAATACCGATATTTCGAGAATAGCTTGAATTTGAACATACTTGAATAAATGAAGATTCTCTTCGACGGATCTATTTCTGTATGGAGATGGCGGCGGGTTGAACCCTTTGATTTCCTCTTGCTTCTGATGGCAGACGTATGCATGTCCTTTTTCAATGAGAAGAACCGCCCAGTCGTAAAGCTGCTCAAAGTTGTCAGATGAATGAGTTATTTTGTAAGGAGTGTACCCTAAAAAAAAAAAATTAAATTCCAAAAACTAAAAAAGAAGATTGTACCTAGCCACTGCACCATGTCTAGAATCCCATCGAAAATTTCTGTTCCTCCTTCTCCGGATAGTGTCATCATATCTCAAATAACAAACACCACCATGATGTGCTGCATAGCCGAAATTGATGTTGATAGCTTTGGCATGACCGATGTGAAGAATGCCATTGGGTTCTGGAGGAAACCTAGTGTGAACCTAAAAAGAATTAAGAACAAGATAACCATTTGACATCTACCTTCCTTGAGTGGCTTTTAAATGAGCCTCGATTAGCTTTTTCGTATTCGCTGTGACAAACATATCCGTCAGTTTTAAAATTTTCGCCTGGTTTATGAAGGCCTAATTTGCTTATCATTTCGTCGATAGTTAACGCCTCTGAAACTAGAAGGAGATGCTACATTTTTCGGAGTTCCTTTCGGCTTCGCTTCACCTTTCGGCTCCTTCTTTTTCTTAGGCAACGGTAAATGATCTTTTTCCGTCTTAGGTCCTAATAAATCCAACATCTGAATATCAATTTCATTCTTTACATCTTTAAAGTCAGCCCACTTCAACAGGTTACGAACATCTTGTAAAAGTGGACCAGTGTTGAAATGATACCTGAAAAAGGAATTATTTTAAGAACGACATATTTGAACACACCGTTTTTCAATAATATCATCTTTGTATTTGCTCATCGATTTTTCGACTGCAGATTCTACATCTTCAGGCGTGATAACCACCCCGATTCCGCAGGCTGCTTCAAACTTTTCACTTCAACATCGGTATGAGCGTGTGAAAGCAAATAATTGATGGCAGCTAAAAAATATATAATAGCACAAAAAATAAAACAAATGTACCTTCTACTCTTATTGTACTATTGATTTCCTTGCGTACAATATAAGGGGTGACAAATGGAATAAAATGTTTTATCTGAGGTTTTAATAATCCAGCAAAACTATAAAAATTGTGCCTATTTTTTGGATCACCATTTAAACTTTTAGCCTGAAAAAAGAGAAGAAAAAGATAAGACTTTTTATAGAGGTATGATCTTTTGCTCTTATAAGACCCTTAGAATTTCTACAATCTTGACCCAAAAATACACAAATTTTAAGAGTTTTTCATCAGACCCCATACTTAGGGTTTTCACTGAGAATAGTATATCCCATTTTAGTTGCTTTGTTTTCGTCTAATAGACTCCTTATCTTCTTTAGTTTTTTCTCCAAGAAATTGAAGAAAAAATGTTTGACATCTGGTGCAAATTTAATGGAGCGAAAAAGGGTTAGGAAAGGCAGAAATCAGGCAAAGATCAATGAGGAAAAGTGAAAGGGCGAAAAAGTCGAGGTCGTTCACAGATGTCAGCAACTTTCACAATTTTTTCATTTTTATTTATCTGCACGAAATTACCTGATTGTACAGTTCGAGTATATTGCTAGTCAACGTCTCGTTCTTCAACGTTTCCTTCGCTTTCTGTGCGCTGAGCCCGAGCGACTCCAGAACTCCTATATTGTCCGACATACTGTTCCCTATGAATACCGAAGGCCTCGAAACTATAAGGTCCTCTTCTATCTTGACTCGATAAAAAGTTCCAACGGATATGCAACAACTAAAAATAGCTTATCATAGCGCGTGTATATTTTCAGCTGTAACAGTGAATCAAAACAAACGGCATACACGTGCAAACAATCGATTATATAATATAAAATCATGAAATCGATGTTTTTTTTATAAAGATAGCCGCTTGTTTTGAAAGAAACGTCCATTCTTTACAAGTCACCCATTACTTTGATTTGAATTTTTAGGATGAACAACAGCTATCTTAATTCTTAACTGACAGCATAAAATAAACACACTTGTTTTTATGCTGAAAGACTCTTTTCGTGGATGATGGGTACACATTAAAGCTAGACAATCAGACTATGGCTTCTTTCATGAATTCCACTCTTCCTCCGTTCATCAAAAAATGATGCATTCTTTCATTGCCAACGTTGAATCATCAGACAATCTTTAAGGTTCAGCGCTCATTAAGTTCACCTGAAGAGCCGTAGATTAATAAGACATTTTAATTTACGTAATATTGTAATTAAAATTCTTTCCCCAATCTTTTTTTCCTTAAAAAGTAAACTGACTTGCCTTTTTTACGTTCCAATTCCCATGAAGAATTATTTCTTGAAGGGTTTTCTTCGTCAGTTTCATTAATTTATCCTTATAATGTTGTAATTTAGATTTTTCTTTCTTAAAAGTATATTGACTTACTTTTTTTTTTTTACATTCCAATTTCATCCACAAGATTTATTTTTTGAAGGGTTTTCCTCTTCATTTTCCCTTTAAATAATTATTATGTTACCTTCAATTTTGTAAAAATTGTTGTTATTTACTTATTATAAATTGCAGGGAGAAGCCATTTCGATGAATTTTCGTTGAGAAAGTCACAGGAATTCGTCGACACCAATGAGCAGTGACTCCTAAAAGAAATATTGTGTAAAAACTGGAATAATAGGAAGTCAAAAAATTTAAAATAAATTAAAAGATGAAGGAAAATAAAATGAAGAACCAAATTATTAACATGGTTTTATTTATTTTTTTCTTTAACAGACCTGTAGTCAAAATCAAATAGCATAAAAATTTTTAACCTTAACTCGGCAGACTCGAGTTGAAGTGATAGGTACAATTTTTTAAAGAAAAAAAAAAAATAATCATAATAAATTTATTCACTATTACCTTTACTTTTGTACAACAGAAAAAAATCTGTTATTTAATTTTTTTACAACTCTTTTTAAATAAATCCTTAAAAATAGGTATATAGTTATTTATTACTATTTCTCTTTTGGGAATGTAACTTTTCCTGTTTATTTTGACTTTGTCTTCTAATTTTTGCGAATATTTTTTTATCAATAAGTATTTACATATCACACACTCTTCTTAATTCAACTGAATAAAAAAACCATACTTATGACAAAACGTCTGTCTAGAAAATTGAAAAATAGGTTTATTTTTATTAATTGGTTCTGCACATAAATATGGTGAATCAATTTAGTTGAAAAAAAGAACAAAACATTCGCTATTTTCATTACTTCTAGGAGCATACACAATACAACTTTTTAAAACAAAATTTGAATGTCGCTTCTGTAGCTACGTCCTTCCCAGTTAAACAAAATAACTACTTAGATTAATTTCACACTATTAAATAAAGCCCTTTTTCTTTTTAACTTGCATGTAACCACTAACTTTTTTTAATGACTTAATTTATTTTTATTACAGAACTTTATACATGAAATTTTTTATCGGGTGAAATTTGAATAAAAGAAACTTAAAAAAAATGTAAAAAAGAAATCAAATTAATGATCAACAAAATTAATACAAAAATGGACTAATTTTCATTCATCTTATCACTCTCCCACATACAGAACATTAATATTAATAGGTATAAAAAAAACCTAATGGAAGCGTGGTTTTTTTTATTTGAAAATTCTGTACAACATTCAAAGTTCCAAAACTTGAGTAAATTTCTCGTCTATATTAGAATATAATTAAAAACAAAAAATAAAAGACGAATTCTGCGACAGAAAAAATGATGTCCCTAATAGGGAACCCGCTACATCCTAGCTAGGTACTTCTAATCTTTCAGGTATAAATATTTTCTTTATAAAATGGTAAGTGAATTTGCAAAAAGAAAAAAAAAAAACTAAACACGAATTACAATAAATTATAACCCAAAATCGAACATCAAATATTTACAGAAGAACTATTAACACAAAACGGATTATCAATTTTTACATACATATGTTTTAAAAATGTATAATATATGTATGTGTAAAAAAAATCTTAGCCTACATGTTTCTCTTTTCACTATTGCTTCTTTTTTTAAAAAAAAGACTTTCGATTTTTTTTTAAATTTATAAAACGTATATAAATGCATAAACCTAGCCTAAAATTAAAAAATTTGAGGTGTAATAAGCATTTTGTTGATTAGAAACAGTGGGACAATGCTAGTTGAATACATCCATCGCTTATTACAGGAGTTGTTAAAATAAAAGATATAAATAAAATAAAGTTAAAAAGCTTTATTAATAAAGGTGCCTTTGTTTAAACAGAAGAGGAATCTGCCTTGGACTGATATCACGGTTTGACGAAAAAAAAAAAATTGGCTTCGAAAATTCCAGGGCTTGATATCAGAACTGCAGTAATTCCAAAGATTTTCAATTTTATGGCAAAAATGAGTTTACATTAAGTTAGTGCGCTGTTAAATTATAAAAAAGTTAAATCGAGGTAAATGATATTTGGTTTGAAATTGTAATATGCAAATATTGAGTAGTCAACTAAGAAAAACTTTATGTTGGGCTTATATTAATTAGCAAACAGGTTGAATATTAGTTTACCGCGGAAAGCAACAGAGGGGGAGGGGGAAAGTACGGTAACCAAGATCAGAAAAGGGCATTTATGAGTTTAAGTTTACAAAAAAAAAAAAGCCTAAAAGAGTAATAGATAAATAAAAAAGACATATATAGAGAGAGAGTAGATAATATTGTACAGAAAGTCGCTGTATCAGGCTTTGTTCTTGATGAATTGGATATACATAATATTAAGGATAAATTGAACTTAAATAAAAACCCTAACTAAATTAAAAATCAATTTGTTAAAATCGATTTGAATTTTGCTTAAAATCATTTTTTTGAAAATGAAATCGACTTACATTTCGTCATATTTACAAGATAGAATATGTCACTGTGTTTGAAATTGTTGCATTGAATAGGGCATCATTGTGTTAGCAGCCGGTTGCATGGCAGTGGACTGTGGCATCTGTTGAGTAGACGGCTGAGTGCTTCCGGAAGGAGCGGCCATTCCAGGCGGCCAGGATCCGGCAGGCATCTGCACCCCCATGCGTCCGACGTAGTTTTGTTGGTAGCCGCCGAACTGGCCGTATGAGTATCCTTGCATTCCCTGAAGGTACTGCTGCTGCATGTGAGCCGAAGGGGCTGCCGGGGTCGAATAACCTTGCGTATACCAATAGCCCATGTTGCCGTACATGTATGGCCACTGCGCCGCACTTACTTGGTTCGCGTTGGCCGTGTTGTTCAAATTAGTCGAGTTATTCGGGTCGGAAGTCTCTTTACCCCAGAAGCATTTAACGATCTGTCCATTGATTTCAGTATTGTGAACAGATTCTATTGCATGAGTGGCGGCTTCTTTAGTAGTGAATTTAATAAACGCATATCCTTTATCTTTGAAGCACCGGATATCTTTAATGGAGCCAAAACTGAGAGAATACCTTTTCCATAAGTTCGTCGCTGATGCCGTTGACGAAACCACCGCAGTAAACGGTGCAGTTCGTAGGACTCGACTGGCTGTAGACTTCGTCGAAAGTGGCAGCTTTTGTGCTCGTCTGCCTACTTCTGGTGTCCCTAGGAGGTGGCGGTTTTCTAGTAGACCAGTTCGTTCTTATGCTCCTACTTCCAAGCCATTGTCCGTTCATAGCAAGAATCGCGTTCTCCGCTTCGGCCTTTTTAACGAATGAAACGAAAGCGTAACCTTTTGACTTCAACGTCTGAGGATCTCTCACTATCCGGCAATTGGAGATCTCGCCAAAAGGTGCGAACGCATCTCTCAAAGCTTGCGTTTCGATTTCAGGGCTGAGGTCGCCGACGAAAATATGATGGTGGTTGCTCGTGTCCAATTTGGGAGTGTTACCGGGGGACGTTGCCCAATTAACCTTCATTTCTTTATCAAGGAACTGCCGTTTGTTCATCGCCGCCAAAGCCGTCGCCGCCCCCGGGTGGTTCATGAAATCCACGAAAGCGTACGGGTCGTAGCCCGGCTCTCGTATCACTTTGCATCCTTTGACGGGTCCGATTTGCGAGAATAAAGCGCAGAGCAATTCTTCCGAGACGCTGTGATCCAAGTTCCCAACGTAAAGAGTAGTTGGGTTACTCTCTTCACTCATCCTCACGCGATTTAAATCCCGTCTCCGTCCTTAAAAATTTACCCAATCGAATACACAAAAACAAATAAAAACTCTCCACCACCTAAAGTATAAACCAAAACTACCAATTCACAGTTCACACAAGTCTGAAGTAGAAGCTATGCGTCACGGCCTCTTCGATCTTTCCAACTCATATCCAGCAACCCATCCAAACTTTAAATTCAAAAATCATCCAATTCATTCCTCATCTCCCGAAATCCTCATCATTTAAATAAAACTTTTATATTTGAACCAAAATTTAATAAATCATACATAAAACATCCATTTAATTTATTTAAAAGATTTAAAATTTGTTCTCCCGCACACCCGGGTTCCACGTTGCACACATTTCAAACCATCATTACATAAAAACCATCGATAAAAAAAAAGTTGACTACAAAAATTTTAAAATAGAATTTTTTATTTTGATTAAAAAATACTTTAAAGCTGTTAAATTAAAAAAAAGAAAATAATAATTAAGGTTTAATGGGAGACCTTCTTTTCTTATAACAGCGGTTCTTTCAGGGTAACTCGAGGACTGACACCGAGCTCAGACCGCTGGGGCCGTTCTCGTACGTGTTCGGGGGCCAAATTTTATTTTTAATTTTGTTTCCCTTTTCCTATTTTTCCAAGTTTTATTTCTCGATTCTCTGACTCCTTTTTATTCCATTTTCACGTGGTCGTCGAAAAAAATGGCCAGAATCCCGAATAAAGTGACAGTCGTCCTCGGCGCACAGTGGGGAGACGAAGGTAAGTATTTGTCGAAAATGACAATTTTCTCTCTCTTTTATTTATTTTAATAGACCATTTATATCAAGGGAAATTTCGTCAAGCGTTTTCTCTAATATTTCCTTCTTTCTTTTTTGCAGGCAAAGGAAAGGTTGTTGATATGCTAGCAACTTCGGCAGATCTCGTTTGCAGATGTCAGGTAATATGAATCCTCTTTTTTAATTTTTTATTTTCAGTTTCTAATAACTTTCATATTACATTTCAGTGTAATCAATTTTCGTATCCTTGAAATTCGAGCTTCATTGAACAAACAACTTATTTCTCGTTAATGAAAACCCTTACATAGCATTTTTTAGTACAATATATTATCTTAATAATTTTATTTATGGAACCTAGTGGCTAGCACAAAAGTTACTTTTTTTTTTCTTTCTTAAAGATGTCCTTTACTTTCTTCATTCATCGAGCTCTTTACTGTTGAAAGTGATTTCAGCATCATTTTTTAAAATTTAATTTTTCTTCTTCTCCCGTTTAAGTCCTTGTGAGTGTGTGAATATTTCTGGAATGTAAGATAAGACATTGCCATGAGTAAAATAACAATGACGTGGTTTTTTCCTCTTGTTTATTTACTTTATTCGTTTTGAACAAACCTTAAAAATTTCTACTTTTTTGATATTATTTCGCTAATTTTTTTTTAAATGAGGGTATATGGTGAGTACAGCACCAAAATGCTGTCGTATGTCTCTACAGTTAGAGTAGAGCCTAGGCAATTTAAAAAAAAAAGCTATTGCAGTACCCCTTGATTGATGGTTTGGAAGTCCAAGGACATTTACAATGAATTGGGTGCTATTGGTCCCCTGTTTTATGTGTTTTGTTACTGCTAGAGAATTTAAACTATTTTTTAATCAGAAATTCTTGATTTTCAGGGAGGAAATAATGCAGGGCATACAGTCGTGGTGGAAAAGCAAGAGTACGACTTCCATCTTCTCCCAAGCGGGAATTAATCCCAAATGCATATCGATTATCGGTAACTACTTATTAACATTCAATACTTCTGGGATTTTAAGGGGGTTGTGCTCAACCTCTAGGCCAACAATTTTTATGTCGTTTTTGTCATTTTTAGGGAATGGCGTTGTGTCCATATTCCTGGCCTGTTTGAAGAACTTCGAAAGAACGAGTCTAAAGGTTTGAGTGGCTGGAAGGAGAGATTGCTTATTTCCGACAGGGCCCATCTCGTCTTCGATTTCCATCAGGTATATTGGAAAATGTCATTTTGCTA
>JACGAQ010000630.1:0-108068 GCA_014119065.1 Orius insidiosus | reverse complement strand
TTCACAAAGAACCGACAACCGATGGATAAACTCCCAACGAAACCAAAAAAACCAAATTGAAACTCGGCTGACTAACGAAACAAAATCACATAAACGAGATAACCTTCGAAAAAATAAACCTTACTTTTTATAACCTTACTTTAGTGAGTCGTCACGTATACGACTCAGCTGAGTCGGATCGTTAACGATTCCGACTCGAGGCTCCAGTCGGCCTTGATGAGTCGGATACGGGAAGGGCAAATTACGATTCCCTAAAACTCTCTAATATCTTGAACCAATTTCAATTGGTGGCAGCGGTGATGGTTCTTCTTCAAATCAGGTCAGTTGACTGTCCTGACATTTGAATGGCCAAAAAACGTCTACATCCGGTTCTGACGCGAATCTTGGCGAACGTTTGGCATCATATTTGTATAAAAATGTCAGAAAGAAAAATCCTTAACAACAAATTTTAAAAAATTGTGAAGTGGCGTTTCGCTTTTCCGATGTTTGGTCGGATGCCAGCAATCCGGGCTCGGCTAAGCAGCGATCGAGCCCGCAATGCGGCTACAGAGGGGAAGAGAAGAGGGGTTAGTTGTTTTGGGGCTTCTAAAACCAGGGCGATACGGCTAATTTGTACAAAAGGACTCTTTGTTTTAAATGAAAATGATCACCCCCTTCAACCCCCTTCGTCCATCCCAACCTTTCGAGTTTGTTAGAGTAATTATCATGCAGGGGAACACCCTAAACCCTCCCCCACGGAATTATTTACAGCAAACACGATTGTCTAGTTTGTCTCGAAATTAGACTTAACGAGCACACAAGAAAAATCAATTTAAAAACCCTTTTCTTTTATAAAAAATTTTAAATTTGATTTAATTTTAACCCTATTGCACCAGCAAAATCGAATCAAGTTTGACCCTTTCAAATGATGTTTGCAAAAGCGTTTTTGTTTGCCGAACGTAAGGGGTTCGAGGGCTGCGAAGGCGGGAGGTGTCAATATTCCATGCCTGTTTTATTATATACTAAGTTAACAATAAAAATAAATGAAGTTAATCAACTTTCGTAAAATTCAATTTACGCGACGTAATTGTATTTCTTTACCTATAGAAATAGTAAATTACTTTTGAATATTTTAAAAAATTTTCAATGTTGGATAATTTCATCTCGTTCCTAGCGTGTTTGAGGACGTTGAGATGTTAAAAACAAGATGATAGTTTTGCCATTTAGAGGGGTGAGACCAAGCCATTTGAAGAAAGAACCCATCACCGCTGCCACCAATTGAAATTGGTAATCAAGATATTAGAGTTTCAGGGAATCGTAATTTGCCCTTCCTGTATCCGACTCACCCAAGGTCATACAACTGGAGCTGAGTCGTATATGAACGACTCACTTCCCGACTCCGAGTAAACGGTTATATTTTACGAAGGTTATTTTGTTATCTCCTTTAGTTTCAGGTTCGGAAATCAACTAGTTTCCCAACAGATTGACTAAATCGAAGAAGGAAATTGATTCCGTACTTTTTGCAAGGATTTTGGAAGTTAAAATTTAAAAACTATCAAGAAACTTTTACCCACGCTAAGTGAAAATTGGCGGGAACGTTTTGGGGATAGGTAATTTCTATGTGCTGTTATAGCTAATCAGAAAAACCATGTTTCGATTCATTTGCTCTAGTGAGAACATTGTCAACTAACTGAGTTGGAACGACTCCCTGAAACTGCTCAACGACCTTTCCCGTTTCGTGATTCGTATACGGGAAGGGCAAATTACTATTCCCTGAAACTTTGAATATTGAGGCGCTCCGGGTACGAAGGGCGAACTCAACAAAACGTAGTTTCGAGATATTCGCATTTTAAAGTTTTATTTTACGGGCGAACTCAACAGAAAAGTCATGCCCTGGAATGGGAAAAGGAGTGGGGGTTGGGACTGGATGTGGAGTTCGCCCTTCGTACCCGCTCGGATATCGCAGTTAGAGCTTTGCCGCATATCGGTTTTTAAGTATTTTAAAGGGGAAAAAGGGCCAACTCAATATAAAAATATGGGTGTATATCAAAAGGTGTAGAATCTGAAAATGAAAAAAAAAATTTGTCCGATGTTGATTCGCCCTTTGTACCCGGACGCCTCAATTGAAAAAAAAATTTTTAAGCGCTAGAAGCAAATTCTACCTCATTTGTCTAGTTGGGTGTTCAATTACCTATAATCCTCAATGTCCACCTTAATTAAATTAAATCTAATTGAGTTGTTTAAATCTGCTAGGTGTTATAAACTTGATTTTTGTGAGATATGCGGTAACTAGTGTTTTATTGTATTTATAATGATTTTTAAGGTCGCATTGTTTTTTACGTGATTTAAATAAATAAAGAGGGAGAAGGGAACAAAGTTATTTTTGTCGTCCGTTTTAATTTGAGTCGTTTAATATGCGCTCGGGTGTCTCCGTGGAGTCTCGGGTCGATTTTCGGGTCAACCCCTTCCGCCCCAGCGTCACTGAAAACAGAGTTCGCCATCTCCTCGCTACCCCCGCGGTCTTCCCTCACCGAAAAACCGATTCTCAGTCGTGAACGCACCCAGCCTCCGGTCGGACCCTCGCCCGATTTCACGCCGGGAATTTGTTTTCTTTCCTCCCCATCTCAAAACTCGACGAAAAAAAACGCTTCCCTACCCCCGCCCCTTATTTTTTCCGGTTTTTTTTCTCCACCCTACGGAAACGTAGAACTCGACGACCCCACCCCTCGTTCAGTGTGAATCATTCAGTGAAAAAAAAAAATTTTGTGAAACCATTTTTTTTTATTTATGATTCAAGAAGTCACAAAATTGTAAGTACATTAGCATCTTAGATATTTAATTAATTTCAAAAAACCATGTTTTTCACTGTATTTTCTGTCTGTTCTGTCTGTATTTTCTGTCTTTTCTGGACAGTCGTCAGATCGTCATATTATCAGCTAAACAGTAGTCAGATCGTCATATTATCAGCTAAACAGTCGTCAGATCGTCATATTATCAGCTAAACAGTAGATAGAACGACGTTTTGTCATCTAAACAGTCGTCAGAGCGTCATATTATCAGCTAAACAGTCGTTAGAACGACGTATTGTCATCTAAAAAATTGTCAGATCGTCTTAGTATCAGCTAAACAGAAGTTAGATCGACGTATTGCATCTAAAACGTCGTCAGATCCATATTATCAGCTAAACAGTCGTTAGATCGACGTTTTGTCATCTAAAAATTGTCAGATCGTCTTATTATCAGCTAAACAGAAGTTAGATCGACGTTTTGTCATCTAAACAGTCGTCAGATCGTCTTATTATCAGCTAAACAGTCGTTAGATCGACGTTTTGTCATCTAAACAGTCGTCAGATCGTCTTATTATCAGCTAAACAGTCGTTAGATCGACGTTTTGTCATCTAAACAGTCGTCAGAGCGTCATATTATTAGCTAAACAGTCGTTAGATCGACGTTTTGTCATCTAAACAGTCGTCAGAGCGTCATATTATTAGCTAAACAGTAGTTAGATCGACGTTTTGTCATCTAAACAGTCGTCAGAGAGTCATATTAGCTAAACAGTCGTTAGATCGACGTTTTTCATCTAAACAGTCGTCAGATCGTCATATTATCAGCTAAACAGTCGTTAGATCGACGTTTTGTCATCTAAAAGTCGTCAGATCGTCATATTGTCATCTAAAACGTCGTCAGATCCCATATTATCAGCTAAACAGTTGTACTCAATTGTATAGAAATGGCTACAGAAATGGTCTCATCGCCCAATGGTAGACTGACAACTAAAAAAACCTTCTGTCAATGAAGTTACCTCCTCATAGGCTATCAGAGGAGTAATCAGCTGGATGAAATAGAATCTCCACGTTCTCTGTGTTGGGGGGGGGCATTGTCTCCTGTTTTTACCAATTTTGTATTTTGCCGCCCAGGCAATATGGCGAAAGCCTCCTCCTTGGTCCATCCTGCCCATAACCGAGGTATCACCAAAGATTTTGACGTCCAAAGGTAGCTGTGTTCACAGCGAAAAAAGTAATATAAAAGACGTCAAATCTGCGTTGTCCTGCCCTGTAGGTTCCCTGATTTGGCTCTGAACGTCCGGGCAATATGTCGAAATCCCCCTCCTGGGCCCATCCAGAGTTAACGAAGAAGACAAGACCAATGGTCTTCCCAAATATGCTTGTTTACGTACTGTAGCTTCCCTGGTTCGGTCACACCCTTTATATGAAAGTTCGTCTGGAAATATGGCGAAAGCTCTCCCCAAAGCAGGGTTACCAACGAAGACAAAAACGTTTTCCACCGAAGATTGCAGTGGTCAATACGCCACTTGTGATGAAGGAAATGCAAAAATCTGCGGTTACGAATAAATTTGATGTAAAAACTCCTTGAGAAAACCATTATCTGTAGATACTTGGGTGGGTTCTGCGGCGTTATCGAGCCCGTGAGGAATTCGAACCTCGTTAAGGATGTTTGCGGTGAAGAAAGTGTCTCCTCCCTTTTGGATGTGCGTGTGGGAGGAAGGGTGTGATGGTATGTCCTACAGAATGGTGCATATGTCGGGAAGACAACGACTCAAATACGCATCTGTCCGGAACATATGTACGATTTAAAAACTTCAACAGCTTTTTCATTAATTTTAGATCCTTTTTTCCCCTTGTTGAAATCTGATGGACGCTTGAATCCATTTTATTTTCACAAAGAAAGAAGGAGGTTAAAAATTAATTAAAATTATGTGCGAAAAAATTTTCATTAAGAAAAGTAGTTTGAGTTAATTAAAAAGTGAGGTTTATCTCCCTTTGAAATTTGAGGATGAGACCTCCCGCGCGCCGTGGAAACAAGGTCTAGTTCAAAACTTTTCACCGCAGTTACAAGTTTTATCAGAACCCGAGATTCATTTCCTGCCCTAATAACTTTTATTGGCTAACCAGAACTCGAAAACTAATTGGTCGTTTTATGCGTATATTTACATTACAAAAGGACCCACAGAAACTTTTTTTAGATAACCGAAATTTCAATGTTTAAGCTCATCTGCTTCAAAAGTCGAGTTTAAAACGCTACTAGAGTCGACATTGTCCTAATCTTTCGATCGTGTATTCTCTGAAAGGAGATTTAACAACCCGTTATTGTGGTAAACTAGCGCTCCAAGCGTTCACTAAGCTTAAATAAAACTGGTGTTTTTACACCATTTTAATAAAATTATCCAGCGTTTAATCCTTTTACCTTGTTTTCGATAGTTTTCCTCGATTTTTTGGTGTAAAAACACCAGTTTTATCGAATTATCCAGCGTTAACTTTACCTTGTTTTCGATAGTTTTCCTCGATTTTTGTGTAAAAACACCAGTTTTATCGAATATCTACCGTTTAACTTTTACCGTGTTTTTGATAGTTTTCCTAGATTTTTTGGTGTAAAAACACCAGTTTATCGAATTATCTAGCGTTAAACTTTACCGTGTTTTTGATAGTTTTCCTAGATTTTTGGTGTAAAAACACCAGTTTTATCGAATTATCTACCGTTTAACTTTACCGTGTTTTCGATAGTTTTCCTAGATTTTTTTGGTGTAAAAACACCAGTTTTATCGAATTATCCAGCGTTTAATCCTTTTACCTTGTTTTCGATAGTTTTCCTCGATTTTTTGTGTAAAAACACCAGTTTATCGAATTATCCAGCGTTAATCCTTTACCTTGTTTTCGATAGTTTTCCTCGATTTTTTGGTGTAAAAACACCAGTTTAACGAATTTCCAGCGTTTAATCCCTTTACCTTGTTTTCGATAGTTTTCCTCGATTTTTTGGTGTAAAAACACCAGTTTAATCGAATTATCCCGTTTAATCCTTTTACTTGTTTTCGATAGTTTTCCTAGATTTTTTGGTGTAAAACACCAGTTTTTAGAATATCTTCCGTTTAACTTTTACCGTGTTTTCGATAGTTTTCCTAGCTTTTTTGTGTAAAAACACCAGTTTTATTTATCCAGCGTTTAACTTTTACCTTGTTTTCGATAGTTTTCCTAGATTTTTTGGTGTAAAAACACCAGTAAAAAGGATTAAGCGCTGGATAATTCGATAAAACTGGTGTTTTTACACCAAAAAATTTAGGAAAACTATCAAAAACAAGGTAAAAGGATTAAACGCTAGATAATTCGATAAAACTGGTGTTTTTACACAAAAAAAAACGAGGAAAACTATCGAAAACAAGTTAAAAGTTAAACGCTAGATAATTGGTGAAACTGTATCATAACCTTTCGATTTCGGGCTACACTCAAACGCGAGCCATCTTCTGGTCCTTTTGTGGGTCAGAGTCTTTGATTACTGACCCACGGAGGCCGCGGGAGTTTTACCAGCTGTTCTTCTAGTTTCTGGCGCGGTTTATACCCTCGTTTTGCTGACCCACGGAGGCATCGTTTTCCCCTATTATTCCCCCAATTTTTCGCGCGGTTAATGGCTCTGGTATGAGTCAGATTTCATGATCAATGACCCACGGCGGCCACGGCCAACCAAGTTTTATATAAAATTTATTGATTTTTTAAGTTTTTCCTTAAAGTTTTTCCTTATTCTGTCACTTGTGGAATTCTAATCGAGATAAATGTGTCGAAATATTATTGAATTGAAGGCGGGAAATGGGCTTTAGGGCAATTATGGCCCTTGTGGAGTTCTCTCGAGGCATTCTCCGACGTTATACATGAGTCGAGAAAGGCCCTTCAACTGAGTGAATTACTCGAGGCAATTAGCACGAGCACTATTATACGAACATGTCTCACGTCGCTTACTCCGAAATTCTGGATATCGAAATTCCATTTTGGGGGGGTCTAAAGCTTTTGAAGCACACGGAAAATGGTCCGAAAGTTTGATTTCCTTTCCAGCAAATCGCCTGATTGTTCATGATCTATTAGTCCTTTTGACTCACCGAGGCTACACTGTTGTAGCAGTATTACCAGGGTGCCTTGGTGTTAGAGTCCATGATCATGACCTAAGAGGCCCCAGGTAAACCACCCAGTTGTTCCAAAGCCTGCAGCATCCATTTATAATTTTTCTTTTAAGCAAAGGTTTCCAAAGTTGAGTATTTTCGGAATTAGGGCTTCTCCGTTTTCGTATTTAACCCACGTCCTGTTAGAGGAAGTTCTCCTGAAATAAGGGCACCAATAAGGAAAAACAAACTCTTTAATTCAATTATTTGTAAGGGTTTATCGATCATTGGGATGTTAAGCCTGATTTAACCGGTCTGCCCTACGCTTAATTGTGGTCGACACTCGACATCGCATCTGCTCTTTTCCCACGCGACCCTTCCTTAAAAGGATTCCTTTTCCCTTGAATTAAGGTGATTGATGGTACCACTCGTTTCCTATTAAACCCCACAGAGCGATATTTATATTATCCGCAGTTAAAAGACTGATAATCTCTGGTAATATCCTTGAAGCGTAAGTTTTGCCATTTGAGGGAGGTGAGACGAAGCGACTAAGGAGAGAATCAGCAGTGCTTTCAGTTCTCACGTGGTTTTTGATTCATTTTTGATCCACCGGAGTTCGCTGCTGGAGTTTTCCACTACCGAATATCCAGGGTTTGTTTATAGGGGTTAGTTTACTGAGAGGAGGGATGGGCGACATATTAAAATATATCGATACACTCGATATATTGATCGTGTTTGACCGATATTTCGGTTGTTAGACCGATATTTAGGATGTTAGAACGATTTTTCGGTTGTCATACCGACATTTCGGTTATTAGAGCGATTTTTCGGTTGTCATATCGACATTTCGGTTATTAGAACGATTTTTCGGTTGTCATACCGACTTTTCGGATGCTCCCTATCGGTCTAACACCGAAAATCTAACACCGAAAAATCGTTCTAACATCCGAAAAATCGTTCTAACATCCGAAATGTCGGTATGGCAACCGACAAAAATCGTTCTAACATCTGAAAAATCGGTCTAACAACCGAAAAATCGGTCTAACAGCCGAAATGTCGGTATGTCAAAAAAATCGTTCTAACATCCGAAAAATCGTTCTAACATCGAAAAATCGGTCTAACAGCCGAAATGTCGGTATGAAAACCAAAAAATCGTTCTAACACCGAAAAATCGGTCTAACAGCCGAAATGTCGGTATTTCAACCGAAAAATCGTTTAACATCCGAAAAATCGTTCTAACATCCGAAAAAATCGGTCTAAAAGCCGAAATGTCGGTATGACAACCAAAAAATCGTTCTAACATCCGAAAAATCGGTCTAACAGCCGAAATGTCGGTATTTCAACCGAAAAATCGTTTTAACATCCGAAAAATCGTTCTAACATCCGAAAAATCGGTCTAACAGCCGAAATGTCGGTATGACAACCAAAAAATCGTTCTAACATCCGAAAAATCGGTCTAACAGCCGAAATGTCGGTATGTCGCCGAAAAAACGAAATATATTGATATAACGAAATATCAAGGATCATTTAGGAGGAAAGTATTATTTAGGAACGCATCCAAGGTATTTAGAAAAAATATATCCGATATATCGCCACAAAATATCGATATATATCGACCTATATCGCCCATCCCTGACTGAGAGTCATCAAGACCTCAAATAGATATAAAACAGAGTTCATGACTCTTTTTTCTTATCAGAGATAAGACTTTTCCTTCCTTTAAGTAAAAAGGCGGGATCCGCGGTATATTTATATAAAAAACAATTTATTTTTATATTTTTATAACCCAAATAAAGAAAAAAAAAAAGAAAGGGCTCATTCCACCTCCAGTTTTGTAGCCCTTATATCTTCTCGGATTTGTGAAAAATTCAAGAGAGAAAAAGGGAGGCTTTGTCGAGGAAGCCCACGTGTTCTCTCGTTCTTTCTCATTCACCCCCCCCTCCCGGCCCTTTGCCTCCACGCCGCCCTTAAAACCGCCCACAATCTCTTTCTCTCCCTTCTAGGAGCGTAAGATCGATACTCTCACCGGCTGCAATTGTGTTATCTTCCGGTATGCCTGACCCAGAAATTTGATTTTTTTATATGTTTTCTGACTTTATTCCATTTTCGTGTCCAATATGTTTTCCAAAGGGAAAATTTGAATAGAACTCCCTGTTTTATCGAGTTACGAGTGCAATATAAATAAAAAATTGAGTTGATCGTTTCTTGCGTTAAATTACATTGTACCGAAATAAAAAGTCCTCCTAGCAATAAGCCATAACTTTTCCTTCAGATTGAGGAGGGGGGCATCCCTATCTCCCTAGAAGCAACTCGCCATAGTCTCACCCTATGAACTTTTTAGGGTGAAATTATGGCGAGTTTCTTTCAGAGATTAGAACGAGATGCTTTATGACGAAAGGTACCCAAAAATCTACTGAAAAGAGATCGAATTTCATGGGCCTAAAAATTCGGAAAAAAACGTGGTTTCGAACCCAATCTGAAACGATCAAAAAGGTATAAGGATTAAACGCTCAAAAACTCGATAAAACTGGTGTTTTTACACCAAAAAAAATCTAGGAAAACTGTCAAAAACAAGGTGAAAGTTAACGGTAGATAATTCGATAAAACTGGTGTTTTTACACTAAAAAAATCGAGGAAAACTAACCAAAAGAAGGTAAAGTTAAACGCTAGATAATTCGATAAAACTGGTGTTTTACACCAAAAAATCTAGGAAAACTATCAAAAACAAGGTAAAAGGATTAGACGCAAGATAATTCGATAAAACTGGTGTTTTTACACCAAAAAATCTAGGAAAACTATCAAAAACAAGGTAAAAGATTAGACGCAAGATAATTCGGTAAAACTGGTGTTTTTACACCAAAAAATCTAGGAAAACTATCAAAACACGGTAAAAGTTAAACGCTAGATATTCGATAAAACTGGTGTTTTTACACAAAAAATCGAGGAAAACTATGAAAACACGGTAAAAGTTAAACGCTGGATAATCGATAAAACTGGTGTTTTTACACCAAAAAAATAGGAAAACTATCAAAAACAAGGTAAAGGATTAGACGCAAGATAATTCGATAAAACTGGTGTTTTTACACCAAAAAATCTAGGAAACTATCAAAAACATGGTAAAGTTAAACGCTAGATATTCGATAAAACTGGTGTTTTTACACAAAAAATCGAGGAAAACTATCGAAAAACAAGGTAAAAGGATTAAACGTAGATAATTCGATAAAACTGGTGTTTTTACACAAAAAAAATCGAGGAAAACTATCGAAAGCAAGGTAAAAGGATTAAACGCTAGATAATTCGATAAAACTGGTGTTTTTACACCTAAAAATCTAGGAAAACTATCGAAAGCAAGGTAAAAGGGTTAAACGCTAGATCATTCGATAAAACTGGTGTTTTTACACACAAAAATTGAGGAAAACTATCAAAACACGGAAAAATTAAACGCTAGATAATTCGATAAAACTGGTGTTTTTATACCAAAAAATCTAGGAAAACTATCAAAAACACGGTAAAAGTTAAACGGTAGATAATTTGATAAAAACTTGTACTAAAAACTAAGAAAAAAAATGGCCAAAATACTCGTACAGTGAAGAGGTTTTAGCTTCTATAGGGAAAAGAGCTGACCCTTAATATTCGGATTTTTCCTTACCTTATATTTTAAACTATTTTATTGGCTAATTTTTTTTTTACCGCTAATGGGAATTATTTAAAAGTTTCTAAACAAAAATTTCGAAAAGTCTTGTACCAGAATCAGAGAGCCATTGAGGAATGTATCGGTATGCATTGCCGTGTTCTACCGACGAACTTCGAATTCCAAATCACCCCTCAAACCCTCCTTTCCTTTTCCACTTCCAAAATGCTGACTTCTTTCTTTTAAAAAGACGGTTTTTGTATAAATAAATTCTGATTTAACGTCAAATTAAGTTTTTAAAAAAAATCTAATTTTCCTAATTCAGAAAATGACGTTTTCATTTTATCTTTAAGCAAGAGGACACTCCCAATTAACGTGCATAATATTGGATTTCAAACCCGTCACAAAGTCCTTTAGGAAACAAGATATAGAGCTCGTACCCCATAAAACCCGGGGAAAAAAATGTTTTCAAAAGAGGCATTCGTGAGTTTACTCGACTTGTCTTCATACTACGACATTTACAGCGACACAAAGGACGAAACCCTATTTTTTGTTAGGCCACGAGTAAAAAATATAGTCCCTTCAGGAATAAGGCATTCATTATAACGATATTTTTAGAGGGGTCTGGTTATAAATAGAGATATATTTATTTTTTGACTCTTTCCGAAAGTTCTCCCTGTTTCTTACACGACATTTCGTAAGAGCAATGTACTAAAACATGTGATGCGATCGATAATTCTTTAGCCGCGCTTTATTTTGTATTGAGGCGTCACGTTCTGCTATGTAACGCCCATTTAAAAGAAAGAAGAGTGAGCAGAGCAAGAGAGTTTGAGGGTATTGAGTGAGACTGAGCCGTCATCGGCTATGTAGTGCTCATTCGACTTAGTGGAAGAAGAAGAGTCAGCAGAGCAAGAGAGTGGGAGGGTATTGAATGAGACTGAGCCGTCATCGGCTATGCAGCGCTCATTCGACTTCGTGAAAGAAAAAGTGTCGGCCAGAGAGTTTGAGGGTATTGAATGAGACTGAGCTGTCATCGGCTATGTGACGCTCATTCGACTTAGTGAAAGAAAAAGAGTCAGCAGAGCAAGAGAGTTTGAGGGTATTGAATGAGATTGGTTCAGCGGAAGAAATTTTGTTTAAATATCGCAAAAGGTTTTCAGTCGATAATTTTCCTTTCGAAATGTGGAATGCGTGTCGAGAATCGTATAGAGAACGTAATCCAAAGGCTTCCGGCAAATCAAGTGTTATAACCCGAGAATTGTCTTCGATCCAATACCCCCTCTCCGCCGTTCTTTCCACTCCCTTTTCACAAATAAACCAATTAACTTGATGACTGTACTTCCTTTGTAATCGAAACGTCCTGGCGGGGACGGGAGGTACCTTCCGGGAGGAAAGAAGAAGATTCGATCAAGAGTTTCCCCAGTGGAAAGAATTTTGTAAAGCTAATTAACCGTTAATCATTAAGTCTTTTCTGGAGAGAAACATACGTAGATGATTTAAATCTACTCCTAATCTTTCTTAGCCATCCGTGCATCAAGTTCAAAACCCCACGATTCCCATCATTTTCAAACCACCGTATCTCCCTAATATTTGATGAATTTTACTTTTACAGGTACCGTTAGAAAAGTTAGACGATTTTCTTTAAGAATATTGAGTTATTTTTTTTTAAATTTAACCGTTTAGTTCCTACGGCTCTTCAAAGAAAAACATAGAGATCTCATCATTTTGTGATTGTTTAAAATACGTGGGGGCTCTAGAAAAAATCGTAGGAAAACTCGTAAAAACGCCAGGTTTATCGAATTACCTAGCGTTTAACTTTTACCGTGTTTTCATAGTTTTCCTAGCTTTTTAGGTGTAAAAACACCAGTTTTATCGAATTATCTAGCGTCTAACTTTTACCGTGTTTTTTATAGTTTTCCTAGATTTTTTTTTCCTAGCGTTTAACTCTTACCGTGTTTTTGATAGTTTTCCTAGATTTTCGGTGTAAAACACCAGTTTTATCGACTTATCTAGCGTTTACTTTTACCGTGTTTTTGATAGTTTTCCTACATTTTTTTTGTGTAAAAACACCAGTTTTATCCAATTACCTAGCGTTTAACTTTTACCGTGTGTTTGTAATTTCCTAGATTTTTTGGTGTAAAAACACCAATTTTATCGAATCAAACTAAAAATGCCAAAAAAAAACTAAACTAAAAATGATTTGGGATTTATTTGTTGAACAGTGTGGATGTGGTGGATTTTTAGTCTAGCCCCTTCATTTTAAGTAGTACTAAAGATAATAAATTGTGGAAATTTCCCACAGGTGGTATTATGCAAATGGCGATTAAGAATTTTCTCGGACGTGTTGGAATATAGGAAATTTTTTTTTTCCTCTGCGGGACGACAGTAAACAATCTTTACGAGCGATAAAAGTTGGGCTGAAATTCTTTATGTCTTGCCTTAAGCGGCTGGTGGCTTCGATTAATCCCTTTAAATCAATCAGCGCTGTGGGCAGCTGAAAAATTTATTTCCATTGCGGTTTAATTAAAGTCGTTTTATTTTGCGGTTTAAAACGGAATCCGTTGTCGGAAGACAAAAAGTCTGTTTGTGACAGAAGCGAACTTTCAGTCAGAAATCAAGTTCCGACCCGAAGTTACGGTGCTAGGGGGCATTGATTTTGCTCAATGCGGCACTCGTACAACCCCCGCCACGTCCACTCCCCTCCTCCAATAGCTGCATTATTAATCTTTCGCTTTCGACTCATTCAAGTGAATTTTCTTTCGGCCCTATTAGCATTTTATTAATGGCGAACCGCGGAAAACGTACGGCGTATCGCGTTTTAATTAATCACCGAGAAACTCGAGGATTTACATGTTTTAATCAAAGTTCAACATCGTGGCTTCGGTTTTCGTGCCATTGAGACGGAATTACTATTTAACCGTTGTTTCAACCCCCGTCGTACTTTCCTTGTTTTCAGCCCTTCCCCACCGCACTTTCTTCGAGGTTAATTAAAACCGAGGTGAAAATTATAATCCTGCATCGTTGACTTTTATTGTCTTCGAAACATCGGAGACCCAAGTTAATGATGTTGGTTTTAGGTTATTACATTCTTGGGACATTCTCCAAATATTAGAGCATCATTCATCCTATTTGTCATTGAGCATTCGTCATAACCTTCTTTGTAATTCCACAATTTCAACTACCGTTGAAAAATAAAATAATTTTATAAATAAAACGGAGATCTTTTTATTTATTATCTTTTAGCGTATTCAACGTTTGGTAAATGGATATTTTCACGACTTGAAAAATAACCCGGGGAGGAAAAAGGTTGAAAAACGGTATCGCGGCTAAGCAAAGCCATTTTTTCACGCTTCATAGCTTTCCGAGGGAAAAATATTGGGTGTTCTCAAAAGACGTGCTTTTATTTTCGGATTCTTCGATGTAGAAGTTCGGGCAAACGTCCACCCTTTGCAGCGATGCGTTGTTTATGGCCGCACAGTGGTACCAACCTGGTGACGTCATGCCAGGGAATCGTCGACTAAGAAAAGCAATGATGGTGATGAGGTTTCTCTAATTCCTGGGAAAACTGGTTGCCGGCAATGTTCACATCATTGAGAAGAACGAGTCAGTTGTTGATGGTAGTGTCAATCGACATTATAGTTTGTGATGCTTGTTTATGGCCGCGCAGTGGTACCAACCTCGTGACGTCATGCCAGGGAATCGTCGCGACTAAGAAAAGCAATGATGGTGATGAGGTTTCTTTCATTGGGAAAACGATGTGGTTGCCGGCAATGTTCACATCATTGAGAAGAACGTGTCAGTTGTTGATGGTAGTGTCAATCGACAGTTATAGTTTGTGATGCTTGTTTATGGCCGCGCAGTGGTACCAACCTCGTGACGTCATGCCAGGGGAATCGTCGCGACTAAGAAAGGCAAATGATGATGAGGTTTCTCTTTCCTGGGAAAACGATGTGGTTGCCGGCAATGTTCACATGAGAAGAACGTGTGACGTCAGTTGTTGATAGTCGTGACAATCGACTGTTATTTGTGATGCGTTATGGCCGCGCAGTGGTACCAACCTAGTGAAGTCATGCCAGGGAATCGTAGCGACGTAAGGGAATCACGCGCCGAAGTCTCGAACGAAACTTCGCTGTCTAGTTGCTTTTACAGCGAAAGCTTGTAACGTTGGCTTTTTGGAAAACGATGTGGTTGCCGGCAATGTTCACATGAGAAAACGTGTGACGTCAGTTGTTGATGGTGTGTCAATCGAGAGTTATAGTTTGTGATGCGTTGTTATGGCCGCGCAGTGGTACCAACCGTGACGTCATGCCAGGGAATCGTCGCGACTAAGAAAAGCAATGATGGTGTGAGGTTTCTCTAATTTGGAAAACGATGTGGTTGTCGGCAATGTTCACATGAGAAAACGTGTGACGTCAGTTGTTGATGGTCGTGTCAATCGAGAGTTATAGTTTGTGATGCGTTGTTTATGGCCGCCCAGTGGTACCAACCTCGTGATGTGGTTGCCGGAATGTCATCGTTGAGAAGAACGTGCGACCGCGACGTCAGTTGTTGATTTTCAATCGACCGTTTGTGGCGTTTTTTGGGTGGTACGATGTGGTTGCGGCAATGTTCACATCGTTGAGAAGAACGTGCGACGTCAGTTGTTGATGGTGTCAATCGACCGTTATAGTTTGTGATGCGTTGTTTATGGCCGCCCAGTGGTACCAACCTCGTGACGTCATGCCAGGGAATCGTCGCGACGCCGAAGTCTCGAAGGAAACGTCGCTGTCCAGTTGCTTTTACAGCGAAAGCTTTGTAACGTTTGGCTTTTTGGAAAACGATGTGGTTGTCGGCAATGGTCACATCGTTGAGAAGAACGTGTGACGTCAGTTGTTGATGGTCGTGTCAATGGACAGATATAGTTTGTGATGCGTTGTTTATGGCCGCGCAGTGGTACCAACCTAGTGACGTCATACCAGGGAATCGTCGCGACGCCGAAGTCTCGAAGGAAACGTCGCTGTCAGTTGCTTTTACAGCGAAACCTTTTTAACGTTTAGCTTTTTGAAAAATGTAAAAACTATTTTAAATTAAATACGAAATATCATTTCTTGAACGGAAGGAGCAATTAACTTTTTGATTCCTTTGACCTTCGGAGGTCATGGGACGTCGGGAGAATTAATTAAAGTACGGAAACGCCCTTTAAGATAATCCTCGGTCGAAGGAGGGAGAGATAACGGAAGCGTCTCCTCGCTCTCATCCTATTAAAGACCAAGATATTGTTTATCGGGTCGAAATCTCGGAAGGGCGCCTCTTCCGGTTCGATTTTCGTCCGAATATGGGAAATGACCCGTGGGATGCTATAGGCGTTTAATCTCCACAAAAATAACCCTGGGTAAAAAGTTGTCGCGGCTATCGCTAATTAGTTTCAGACTATTGTGCAGTCTCATCCCTTTCATTAAGGGTAAAATACAGAAGGGGCCTCTTTATAGAATAATTTGTAATTACAATTACCGCAGTGGAGGGTTTCAAAACATGATCAAAGTCGGGGGTAAAAACAAAAGGGCACCTTTGTGCCCGGCCATTGTTACCAACTTTGAAGTGGTTTCCGAATTCCCGAGTTCCAATTTATCTAGGAATTTTCCCTGTATAAAAAAAGGCCCTTTTCACCCGGAAATTCCAGAATAATTTCTTGATTAATTAAGACTGATGAGAATAAAAGGGAGACGACGGATCCGAAGAAAATGACTTATCAAAACTAGCTTTCTGGAATTTATGGAGTTTGAAAATTTTCATAATATAATCAAGTCGGTTCACGATTTTCGTCGATACAGTCGAAAAACTCACGGATGATGAGAGCGGGGGGAGCGCCCATCGAGGTAAAGCCTTTTCTACCTTCGGGAGAAATATTAAGCTCAATCATCCTATTTCCAAACGTGACCCGACTTGGAAAAATGCCCAAAACGTTATCTCGGCTATAACGAATTCCGTTTGTTCAAAATGCTCCAGACATGGGAATAAATGAAAAATATAGTGAATTTTTTAAAATAAAATCCATGTGTGTACTTGGCAAATTTCCGAGACGCTTTTACTGTTATAGTTAAGAAAATAATTTATTTGAAATATTGATTAAAAGGGAAAATCTAGAAGGCGGTGGATCCGACATCTTGCTTATTGGAGAGGTTAGATAGGTGACCTTGAAAACGAACCAATAAGATCCCTCTTAGCAACAACTGGTGGCCAACAATCAAACCAATCCCGGCGGTTCTAAGAAATTCTGGGTAGGTACCACCAGTTGCTGCGTAGAAACGCCATCTCTGGCAATGAAAAAATGAATGGAAAATCAAGAAGGCGGTGGAAGTTGGTCGATCCGACATCTTTCTTGCTTGGAGAGGTTAGAAGGGTGACCTTGAAGTGTAAACGAACCAATAAGATCCCTCTTTGTAACTACCGGTGGCCAACAATCAAATTAATCCCTGCGGTTCTAAGAAATTCTGGACAGGTCCCACCAGTTACTGCTTAGAAACGCCCTCTCTAGCAATAAAAAAATGAATGAGTGCCTGCAACCTCTCCCCAACCCCAAAAAGAAATTCTCTCAGTTTTTTGCTAACTTTATTTTTCAAATGTTTCAGGTGTTCCATGGATTAGGCGATCCCCAAAAGGACCTAATGGCAAGGAGCTTCTATTGGCCGGTCTTGGTTGCTTTATTTTCGACGATTTTTCATGTTGAAGGTAAATTAAAATTACGTAAAATTCGTCATAATTGAATTGAGCGCTAACAACTCGTCATAATCACTTGAAAATTATGACGAAACGTTTGTAAATACCTTTCGTCATAAAAGCAAATCGTCATAAATTCGTCATACAGCAAAATGCCATAGAATTTTTACCAAAAATTGCCTTTTTAAGGCATTTTTCATAGTTTTTGTCTAAGAAACATCGGATTTAAGGCATTTTTCCAAAAATTGCCTTTTAAGGCATTTTTCACAGTTTTTGTATAAGAAACAACGGATTTAAGGCATTTTTGACCAATAATTGCCTTTTTTTAAGCCACTTTTGACCAAAATTTGCCCTTTTTTTAAACCAAAATTGCCTTTTTGTAAGGCATTTTTTACAGTTTTTGTCTTAGGAACAAAGGATGTAAGGCATTTTTGACCAAAAATAGCCTTTTTTTAAGGCATAATAATAGCCTTTTAAGGCAAAAATAGCCTTTTTTAAAAGGCATTTTTCACAGTTTTTGTCTAAGAAGCAACTGATTTAAGGCATTTTTGACCAAAAATTGCCTCTTTTTAAGGCATGTTCCAGTTTTTGTCATAGAAACAATTAATTTAAGGCATTTTTGACCTAAAATTATGACGAAAAGTCTATAAATAGGATACCTTTCGTCATAAAAGCAAATCGTCATACAGCAAAATGTCATAGAATGGCGGAAACGGTTAAAGCCTCCCTCTTCGCCTTCTTCCATCCCCAGTATTTTAATTCCAAGATGCACCGACGGATTGCGTCTCGATCGATCATCTTTATTTTATGACGAGATTGTGTTATGATAAAATTATGACGGGAAGTTTTTATGGCGAAATGTGCGCCCATCGCGTCAAAAATACCTGTTGAATTTGATTAAAAAATGGGGTTTTTCTTTGAATTTTTAAAACAAACATTTTTTTATTATAAATCCAAATATAAAAGGCGGCTAAATTGAGTTCATTTCTTGTAGGGTTCGGAGGGAGTTATTTGCAATTTACCATCCAAACATTTCAAAAGGTAAAAAGCTTCTTCTACTTTAATCTACAAAGTGAAGTTCTTTTCATTTAAAAAAAAAAAGAAAAAAAAGAAGTAAAGTTCCATTTTTTTTATTAACATTTTAATTATTTTAGCCGAAAAAGGTTTTTTAGGGTCTTTAAAGGGAGGGTAGTTAACTCTTTGTGTTAAAATATAAAATCTGTATTTGTAAAGGTTATAATAAATTGAGGGGACGTAGAATAAGAGGTTGTATATTTGGAAGGGCCCTTTTTTCGGACGGCGCCCGTTTTCCCACTTGAAATGTTGCCGGGGACCGCCATTGATCTGGTCGCCCCCTCCGCAATTCTAAGGCCTTTGGTTAGCCGCGATAGAGGCCCACCTGAAAAGGGAAACTTAAACATACTTGAACTTGAATAGCCCACCCCCAACTTCAACTCAACCCCAACACCCCTTCCTCACTAACTCGACCCCTTAAACCGTCGGAATGCTCGAATTCAAACCGTTCACAATTGACGTCGACCTTTTCATTGAATCTCTTCCCAGTGAATGCAGTCAATTATATTTATTAAACAACACTTTTAACATTAATTTTTTCCCCTTAAGTTTGGCTTTTTAGAAGATTTCTGCTTGTATTTCTTATCTTTTTGTCAGGAACTCCCATTTCACTTGATTTTAAGGACTTTCCATCTTTTTTTACCTTAAAACTTCATTTACACAGAATTTTTGGGCTTTTTCTTCAGATTTAGGCAAGAAACCCGATTTTTCTAGAGTTTTCCCGGAAGAGAAACCCTTATTACTCAAGTCTTCAAGTTTAAAAACGAATAGAACGTATGAAGGAGTGGGAGAAGCGTGACGTAATCAGAGTAACGCACTTACTCCTCTTGTCCTTCATTGTAAGCTTTATTTCCTCGTAAAAATGATAATGATTGTGTCAGAACACGTGCTTTTGCAACAAAGTGGAGGTGGGAGAAGATGGGAGAACCCTTCTAGCCGCCATGTTATGACGATTTGTTGCATGACGAATTTATGGCAATTTGCTCTTATGACGAAAGTAACGTTTAATTCCATTATGGCGAGGTTATGCTATGACGAGAAGTTTTTATGCTAAAAAGTAATAAAAAAGCTTTATTTCCATATTCTTAAAAATGTTAATGATTGGGTGCCTAAAACGTGCTTTTGTATCAAAATGGCCTGGAGGTGGGCGAAGATGGGAGAACCCTTTTAAGCCGCCATGTTATGACGATTTGATGCATGACGAATTTATGGCAATTTGCTCTTATGACGGAAAGTAACGTTTAAACCCATTATGGCGAGGTTATGCTATGACGAGAAGTTTTTATGCTAAAAAGTAATAAGTAAACTTGTTTAATCAAGAACCTCTCCATGTTTCTTGTCTAAATACTGACAGTTTGGATTAGATTCTGTCCGGTTTTGCACATCAGTCGATTCTCATAGAGTTTAATTGGTTTTCGGACACATCCGAAAGTTTCGCAGTTGGTTTTCCATGTCGAATCCGCGTCTTAAAGGCTCTTTTTAAATATTTGAGCAGAAATTAGATGACCGAAGTATCCCCCTGAGTACACGCGATATGGAAAAGGGAAATCTCCATTCTAAATATTGTCCGAGCAAACAGGGCCCGAAATCCAAGACCCTTATTTTAATTAATTAAAAGTGTATTTAACGCTGAGACATTTAGATATGAGAAATCTGACCTTTTCTGACATTTTAGCGTTAAAAGAGCACTTTTTGGTCCTCCGGGCCGGATAATGGAATTTTATATGAATGTTTTAAGATAATAAACGATGCATGAAGTTATAAGCGGAACTTGCAAGAGGAATTTTCAATGTTAACAATGGGGAGAGGAGTTTGCCCACTACATAAACCCTCGTTTCATACTATCAAAATTGACACGTGCACTTTGATAAATTGCCCTTTAAACCAACTGTCGTGTGTTTAATGCAATTATTTGGAATTGACTGGTATCTCTATGGTGGAAATGCTAAAATAGGGTCATGAGAGGGTGGAAATCGATGACTCAGCATTAGATCTGGACGATGTCTTAATTCCTTGAAAGATTGAGGGCACCTTAACTTCAACAATCGTTATTTTATATCAAAATTCGTAAAAATGAAAACGATTGTGTGTCTGAACACGTGCTTTTTGACCAAAAATTGCCTTTTTTAAGGCATTTTGTTAACCAAAAATTGCCTCTTTTAAGGCATTTTTTAAACCAAAAATGTCCATTTTTAAGGCATTTTTCAGTTTTTGTCTAAGAAACAACTGATTTAAGGCATTTTTGACCAAAATAGCCTTTCTTAAGCATTTTTGACCAAAAATAGCCTTTCTTAAGGCATTTTTCAGTTTTGTCTTAAAAGCAACTGATTTAAGGCATTTTTGACCAAAAATCTCCTTTTTTTGGGGCATATTTTACAGTTTTTGTCTTTGAAGCAACTGATTTAAGGCATTTTTGACCAATAATTGCCTTTCTTAAGGCATTTTTCACAGTTTTGTCTTAAAGCAACTGATTTAAGGCATTTTTGACCAAAAATATCCTTTTTTTGGGACGTATTTTACAGTTTTGTCTTTGAAGCAACTGATTAAGGCATTTTTGACCAATAATTGCCTTTTTTAAGCCATTTTTGACCAAAATTTGCCCTTTTTTTAAACCCAAAATTGCCTTTTTTAAGGTATTTTTCAAGGTGTTTGTCTAAGAAACAACGGGTTTAAGGCATTTTTGACCAAAATTGCCTTTTTTAAGGCATTTTTTTTAACCAAAAATGTCCATTTTTAAGGCATTTTTCAGTTTTTGTCTAAGAAACAACTGATTTAAGGCATTTTTGACCAAAACAGCCTTTCTCAAGGCATTTTTCACAGTTTTGTCTTAAAAGAAACTGATTTAAGGCATTTTTGACCAAAAATCTCTTTTTTTTGGAGCATTTTTCACAGTTTTTGTTTAAGAAACAACTGATTTAAGGCATTTTTGACCAATAATTGCCTTTTTTAAGCCATTTTTGACCAAAATTTGCCCTTTGTTTAAACCAAAAATTGCCTTTTTTGAGGTAATTTTCAAGGTGTTTGTCTAAGAAACAACGGGTTTAAGGCATTTTTGACCAAAACTGCCTTTTTAAAAGAATTTTTTACCGGTTTTGTCTTAGAGACATCTGTTTTAAGGCATTTTTGACCAAAATAGCCTTTCTTAAGGCATTTTTCACAGTTTTGTCTTAAAAACAACTGATTTAAGGCATTTTTGACCAAAAATCTCTTTTTTTTTTTGGGGCATATTTTACAGTTTTTGTCTTTGAAGCAACTGATTTAAGGCATTTTTGACCAAAATTGCCTTTTTTAAGGCATTTTTTTAAACCAAAAATTGGCTCTTTTAAGGCATTTTTTTACCAAAAATGTCCATTTTCAAGTCATTTTTCCCAGTTTTTGTCTAAAAAACAACTGATTTAAGGAATTTTTGACCAAAAATAGCCTTTCTTAAGGCATTTTTCACAGTTTTGTCTTAAAAGCAACTGATTTAAGGCATTTTTCACCAAAAATCTCCTTTTTTGGGTCATATTTTACAGTTTTTGTCTTTGAAGCAACTGATTTAAGGCATTTTTGACCAATAATTGCTTTTTTTAAGCCATTTTTGTCCAAATTTGCCCTTTTTTTAACCAAAAATTGCCTTTTTTTAAGGTACTTTTCAAGGTGTTTGTCTAAGAAACAACGGGTTTAAGGCATTTTTGACCAAAATTGCCTTTTTTAAGGCATTTTTTAAACCAAAAATTGTCTTTTTAAAGAATTTTTTACCGTTTTTGTCTTAGAGATATCTGATTTAAGGCATTTTTTACAAAAAATTGCCTCTTTTAAGTCATTTTTTTTAACCAAAAATGTCCATTTTTAAGGCATTTTTCACAGTTTTTGTCTAAGAAACAACTGATTTAAGGCATTTTTGACCAAAAATAGCCTTTCTTAAGGCATTTTTCACAGTTTTGTCTTAAAAGCAACTGATTTAAGGCATTTTTGACCAAAAATCTCCTTTTTTTGGGTCATATTTTACAGTTTTTGTCTTTGAAGCAACTGATTTAAGGCATTTTTGACCAAATTTGCCCTTTTTTAAACCAAAAATTGCCTTTTTTTGAGGTATTTTTCAAGGTGTTTGTCTAAGAAACAACGGGTTTAAGGCATTTTTGACCAAAATTGCCTTTTTTTAAGGCATTTTTTTAACCAAAAATTGCCTTTTTTAAAGAATTTTTTACCGTTTTTGTCTTAGAGACATCTGATTTAAGGCATTTTTGCCAAAAATTGCCTATTTTAAAGGCATTTTTTACAGTTTTTGTCTAATAAACAACTAACTTAAGGCATTTTTGACCAGAAATTGCCTTTCTTAAGGCTTTTTTTTTTTTTTTTTTTTTTTTTTTTTTTTTTTTTTTTTTTTTTTTTTTTTTTTTTTTTTTTTTTTTTTTTTTTTTTTTTTTTTTTTTTTTACGGTGTTGGTCAAGAATAACTTTTTATGGAATTTTTCACCTAAAAACACCCATTTTATCCGATTTTTGATATTTTCCCTCGATATTTTATCAAGGCTCCAGAGAACTTCTACTTTTTCTCGTTTTATGGGCGAAAATCGTCGGAATTATTAGCGTTTGCATATTATATGGCATATTTCGTCAATTTTTGCGCATTTTTAAGTTCAATAATTATGGAGGTCGTGGTTTCGCTTGGCGGGGCGTTCCTAGATAAAACTTTTCTCCATATATCGATATATCGCTTTTTTTGACCGATATATCGATGTATTTTTCGCCCATCCCTAGTCACGAGAGGGTGGAAATCGATGACTCAGCATTAGATCTGGACAATGTCTCAATTCCTTGAAAGATTAAAGGGCGACTTAAGTTTGATTAATTGATCCCGGGGAAACTTAAGCGATTTCATCGAGGAAACAATTTAAAATAACTCGGAAATTAATCGACATTTTTAGAGTTTCGGATCACCGCGCGCTGATAATTTTCGTTAGGCCGTTCTATTATTCAGCCTTCAATCTAGCCTCGGGGAGATTTATACCTTGTTCCAACCCCCCCAACCTTTTTTAACCTCCCCCTTATAACAATCCCGACATCCGCTGGGAAAGCACTTTTCCACATAATGGATTCGGCCCCGTTTCAACTCCATTAATGTAAAACAACAAAATAAAGAGCGAAATACGCTTTTTTCAAAAAAAACCAGAATATTTTTAGTTGTTGACGTTAAGGATTTTTAAAATTGAGGGCGAGAATGGAAGTCGCTGTAATTTATTGCTGAGCCCCTAAACTCTTAAAGCCTTCACGACTTCTCCAGTATTTCACCTTCCTTCAATGTATTTAGGGGAGGGAAAAACAGTGTAATTTGGAAGTAAAATTAGGCCGAGTTAATTAAATGGTAAATGTTATTTAAAAAGGGGAGAGAGAAAAAAAAATACCAGAGGTAAAAGAGAGAGAAAAAAGGGTTTTTAAAAAATAAGTCTGGCTATTACTTTAGCTTATCTCTTTGTCGTTGACGTGGGTGCGTGTCTTTATATCTCAAGTTTATTTAAACAATTTTTTTAATTATTTAAAAAATAGGCTATTTACCTGACAGGGTCGTTAAGTTGAAAAGTTAGAAGGTTCAAAGGAGGCTTTCAGATGGTTTTGAGTGCGCTAACTTGTTTATAGTTAACTACCATCTAATGACTCTCCAACTTTTCATTCAAAATTTATAATTAAGTTTCATTAACGTTTTCATCTTTTCGATACTTCAGGGATCATTTTTAGAGATGGGAAAATGCGAGTCTTCATTGGGCAAATTAAGGAGATGGCGACATCTGTCGAGTTTCTTCTAAACTTCTTCCTAATTCGAATTATTATATTATTAATTGAGACTTCTCAATGTTTTTGAAATTCTAAATTGAAGAGAAAAAGTAAATAAGATGACGTTGGAAATTTTTTCCTACATTGAAGAGCAGATTTTAAATGAATTTTAAAAAATTTGATAGCGATAAGTTCGCTGGCGGAGTGGGGGGAGAGTGACGTCATTGGAGTACGCGTCGTAACTGCCCACTTTGGGTTTCCTTCCCGTTGTGTTAATTTAGGTGCGGTTTCAAATGGTCAATTAGCAATTTTTGGTCCTAAAATGCTGTCTTAAGCTGATAAGACTTACGGTGGGGGTGGGGGAGAGTGACGTCATTAGAGTAAGTGTCCTCACTATTTATAGATAAGATAGCTAGCGGAGTGGGGGGGGGTGACGTCATTGGAGTACGCGTCGTAACTGCCCACTTTGGGTTTCCTTCCCGTTGGTGTATTTATTTAGGTGTGGTTTCATCAAATCGTCAATTAGCAATTTTTGGTCCTAAAAGTGCTGTCTTAAGCCTGGATAAGACTTACGGTAGGGTGGGGGAAGAGTGACGTCATTAGAGTAAGTGTCCTCACTTCCCGCCACCTCGGACAAATTTACGACAGATGGAAAAACAATCAAGAAAGTTATCGATCTGACGTTTATAACTCATTGTGTGAAAGTTAAATAAATTTTTATAAATTTGATAGCGATAAGATCGCTAGCGGAGTGGGGGGGGAGAGACGTCATTGGAGTACGTGTCGTAACTGCCCACTTTGGGTTTCCTTCCCGTTAGTGTGTTAATTTAATGCGGTTTCAATCTTCAATTAGCATTTTTGGTCCTAAAAATGCTGTCTTAAGATTCCCTGATCTTGATGGTGGGGTGGGGGAGAGTGACGTCAGTAGAGTAAGTGTCCTCACTATTTATAGATAAGATAGCTAGCGGAGTGGGGGGGAGTGACGTCATTGGAGTACGCGTACTGCCCACTTTGGGTTTCCTTCCTGTTGGTGTATTTATTTTGGTGCGGTTTCATCAAATCGTCAATTAGCAATGTTTAGCCCTAAAAATGCTGTCTTAAGATGCCCTGGACTTATGGTGGGGTGGGGGAAGAGTGACGTCATTAGAGTAAGTGTCCTCACTTCCCGCCACCTCGGACTTTACGACAGATGGAAAAACAATCAAGAAAGTTATCGATCTGACGTTTATAACTCATTGTGTGAAAGTTAAATAAATTTTTATTAATTTGATAGCGATAAGATCGCTAGCGGAGTGGGGGGGAGTGACGTCATTGGAGTGCATGTCGTAACTGCCCACTGTGGGTTTCCTTCTCGTTGTTGTGTTAATTTAGGTGCGGTTTCAAATGGTCAATTAGCAATTTATGGTCCTAAAATGCTGGCTTTAGATTCCCTGATCTTGATGGTGGGTGGGGGAGAGTGACGTCAGTAGAGTAAGTGTCCTCACTATTTCTAGATAAGATAGCTAGCGGAGTGGGGGGGGGGGAGTGACGTCATTGGAATACGCGTCGTAACTGCCCACTTTGAGTTTCATTGGTGTGTTAGTTTAGGCGCGGTTTCATCAAATCGTCAATTAGCAATTTTTGGTCCTAAAAGTGCTGTCTTAAGCCTGGATAAGACTTACGGTGGGGTGGGGGAAGAGTGACGTCATTGGAGTACGCGTCGTAACTGCCCACTTTGGGTTTCCTTCCCGTTGGTGTATTTATTTAGGTGCGGTTTCATCAAATCGTCATTAGCAATTTTTGGTCCTAAACATGCTGTCTTAAGATGCCCTGGACTTATAGAGGGGTGGGGGAAGAGTGACGTCATTAGAGTAAGTGTCCTCACTTCCCGCCACCTCGGACTTTACGACAGATGGAAAAACAATCAAGAAAGTTATCGATCTGACGTTTATAACTCATTGTGTGAAAGTAAGTTGTTAATAAGCCATTTCCCTCCCTTAAACTTTTTCGATAAAGTAGGTAATTGGACCTTTCGTCAAGTGGTGATTTAATGTTATTGGAAAAGGTTTTATAACCCGTTCAAAGGGTCACACGTGATGTTTGCTTCTTATATGCCAGATATCGATTCATCCTTTTTCCCCTCCCCTACGTTTCTCCCCAAGCATATGAGCCTTATACATGATGCATCACGAGAAAATTCAAATATTAATCGATACTTATGACAGGGCCGAATTCAATAATTTACAAGGATTATGTAGTAAGAGGAGAATTAATTTCGGGAATTAAATCATCTCACGTTATACCAACAAGAGAATTTTCATCAATAAAATATGAGCCCTAGAAACTCCGTTAGAAAGAAAAAAATGACCCTGCGGTAGCAGGGACTAAAGGTAGATTTCTTTTCATGATTAAATTAATATGTATAAACACAAAATATATAATGTTATAAAAATGATGATATAAGAAAAATTGCGCCACTGAGCCCCTAGAAAAACATCTGATAATTTTATTAATAAAATATTTAATAATTTCCCGGTATAAATTCAAATTTTTTTTAAGTTTAGCTAGTTCAATATTTTGCGCCTGGCTCGTCCAAACCTGCTTTAATTAATTTTTTACACGCCCTCGCAGAGGTCTTAAAGTTTTTTTTGCAAAAGGACTAGGATTTCAATAGAAAATGCCAATTTTGTCTTTTAAGCCCTAAGTAAAGTAGGTGAATCGCTGGTCCGATTTCAGCCATTAACGAACTCGTCCGAGCTATTGAGATAAAAGCTCTAAATACCGTATATCGTCACCCTCACATTAAAATTGCTCCAGTTATCGTGCTAATATATATATATATATATATAAACTTTTCAACTGAGGATGGTTTTGGGGTCCAGGAGGTATGAACGAAAAACGTATAGAAAATTTTTTGAATCTGCGACTACTTGGTACATTACAATAGGTAGATTTTTGAAGAAAAGAAATCTACCTAAAAGAAAAAATTAATAAACCAAGTTTATGTGTAAACAAATAGGTTACACTCAAACACTGGTTATACTCCGGTGGATCCAAAACTAATCAAAAAGGTTACACTCAAACACTGGTTATACTCCGGTGGATCCAAAACTAATCAAAAGGTTACACTCAAACACTGGTTATACTCCGGTGGATCCAAAACTAATCAAAATTCGAACGAATCAAAAACTCGAACGAAACGAACGAATCAAAAACTCGAGCGAAACGAACGAATCAAAAACTCGAACGAAACGAACGAATCCCATCAGGAAAACCACATGAACTTCCAAAGAGTTTTCACGTCAAAAATCCAAATTGGTTGAAAATATAATTCGTCTGGCGTGACTCAGGTAGATTGTTAAGGTAGTTAAAAAAGGGGTAGAAACTTTTGTGAGCGATTTTCCTTCAAATTGGACCGTGACTGGCGAAACAAGGATTTAAAAAAATAATAAATTTTAGATATGGGAGGAAAAGAAGAAAAAAAAAAAGGATCGATGAAAGGTTTAAATGAATTAAAAGGGGGAATAGACGTAGGGGCTTAAAAAGGTTCTGATCCTATTTCCGCGATTTGTTCTCTCCGATGGCGTTTGAGAAAGGGCCGGCGGGGACGGGAGGGTAGTTGAGAAGGGTGAGATTAACATCGGCCCGTTTTACTAATCCTACTGAATCATCAGATAGACGTTTTCTCCGATGGGCTGGGGGATCGACCCGTGGAGGGAATTAGAATTCTGGGGCTGCTTCCGAAATTTTCTGCGAAGAGTAAAATAATCTGACGGCTTGAGTTGATGTAATTTAAGATGAAGACGACCCAAAAGGTTCCGTCCTCATCATGAATCACCTCATTTCCCCAGTATAATTACAATTCCAAAATGTCTTATTTTCCCGTTCAAAACTCCCATGACGTCATAAATCAAAACTAATGCATCCAGCTGATCTGAAATGATTTTTTAACTCAATAAATTTCCCTAACGCTGCCTCTTTCTTATCTGCTTCCCTATGATTGTTGTCTTATCAGATTTACTGAGGAGGCGAAAGTGGTTCTATCTCTTAGAGAGCAAGTCAACTATGCGGTTTCCACTAAGGTGTTGTCAAGGACGTTGCATCCATGCAACTCCTGATGGGAAAAGTCACTGTAAAAAGATGAATCGAGAGAATACCTTTGGGTAAGGGCGATTTCATCTTTTTGGAGGAGAAAGAAGTTAAATAGTAGTAAAATAAAAAATTAGAGGACCTCAAAAGCTTTTTCACTTTATCGATCGTATTCTAATTCTGAGAAAACAGGATTTCACGGTTTGATTCACTTCATGGGTTCCTCCTTTAGACCTTTCCCGTCCCTTTGATCCTATTTGTAGTCGAAAAAAAGAGAGCTGCTTAATGAAATTAATATTCCTCAAAATAACTCATTTCGGAGAGGTCACCAAGTTGCTCAACAAAGTGATCATTTGTGACCATTTGAAGCTTCCCATCATTTTCAAACTGCTGTATCTACGTTCATATTTGATGTATTTTACTATCACTGTTACCGTTGGATAGGTGAGAAGATTGCCTACAAGAATATGAATAAATTTAGTTTAGTTCCTACGCCTCTTCAAAGGAATGACAAATTCGTTTTAACTTCTTCATTTTATGAAGATGCCAGGCCCCATAATAAATCCGCAGTTTACTGTTAAATGTAAGGGAGCACATAAGATGTTCTCAAACTCTCAAGTGGTCGATGGATCATGTGCTTCAGTCTTTTGCTTTTTCTGCTGTCACCAATTGACCTGACAATAAAGACACGTGTTTTAAGGGGTCTTGAAATACTATAAACATGTTGTCCGTCGGTCCGTTTCACGAGGGGATATCCGGATTACGCTCCCCCCCCCCCCCTCCGCAACACCATCAGGAAGTTAAACTCGGATGATGGAGCATTTCCCGGAAAGCGATCCATCATATAGAAAGTGACAAGGGTTGCCAGAAGCCCTTGTATACAAAATAACGTCGGGGTCTTTCTGCATCCAGGGCGGGTTACAGAACAGGGCGCCCGGACAAAGCTCCCCCCTCCTCTAACAGCACCCGCTTACTTAGAATACACGACGGCTTTTCGTTATTTATATCCTCTCGAGACAACGGACGGCTTTCGCCCAAGAATAGCGGTTTATGCTCAAAAGGCTTTTTTGTAAACCGCAACTAAATTATTTTCGATATCAAACTTTTGTTTGAGCCACTTCTGAATCATAGATCACTGACTTTTTTCAAAAAATATCAGTGCCAACAACCCTTTTGTAACAAAGCATTTGAGGGGGCGGAGGGACTCGTTAAACATGAATACGTCTATTGAGTCCAGATGCTTCTGAGGGCGAGTCAGTAAAGTTTTAGTTTTGATCAGTTTAACTAGTAATGCGGTAAAAAGTTGAAAACTATGCTTGTGCAAATTGAAGTTTTAGCCGTTTTTTCGTTCATGTGAAAGCGTCGCAGTACCTGTTAACGAGTAACCTCCCGACGCGCACTACTCTTCAGCGGTAGTTTCTCGGCCAGGAATACGGGGCTTTACCGTTCAAAAAACCCGTTTTTCTTACATTTTTGGGATTCCGTGCTTAATAGCGATTGCAGTTGACATGGTTAATTGGCGTCAGCGATAGTTTCTTGGCCAGGAATCCTGTATGCAGGGCTCTATCGGTCGAAAAACCCGTTTTTCTTTCATTTTTGGGATTCCTGGCTTAATAGCGATTGCGGTTGACTTGGTTAATTGGCGTCAGCGGTAGTTTCTGGCCAGGAATACGGGGCTTTACCGTTCAAAAAACCCGTTTTTCTTACAGTTTTCGTATTCCGGCTTAATGGCGATTGCCGTAGACTTAGTCAATTGGCGTCAGCGGTAGTTTCTCGGCCAGGAATCCTGTATACGGAGCTCTACTGGTCGAAAAAACCGTTTTTCTTTCATTTTTGGGACTCCGGGCTTAATAGCGATTGCGGTAGACTTGGTTAATTGGCGTCAGCGGTAGTTTCTCGGCCAGGAATACGGGGCTTTACCGGTCAAAAAACCGTTTTTCTTACATTTTTGGTATTCCGGGCTTAACAGCGATTGCGATTACTTGATTAATTGGCGTCAGCGGTAGTTCGAACAATGATTTCCTGAAGGCGAGAGTTCTGTATACAAACGTTATGCGAAGTGTAAAAATATTTATTCAAGATAATCTTTTCTTGGGGTTTTCTGGATCGTTCAGTTTCTTAATGATCTTGAGGAAGGGGTTGATCTCCCTCTTCGTCGAGTCTCGCATTAATCATTTCCCCCTCCCCTCCCCCCACCTCTGTGCGGTTATCTTTCTTTTTCGATGTCAGCTTAGTTTTTGCTCGATCGTTAACGATTGTTAAAGCCCGGGGCGTCTGATGAAAAACGATTGGCGAGGGGTGTAAAGGGGGGAGTCGATGGGGACTCCTCGTTATCCCGAAGCCAATTTTCGAACGTAAACAACCTAATCGCATAAAACGTATCTTTAGACCTAAATGTTGGTAATCCTGGTGAATCTGTCAAATACAAATAAAACATGGCCTGTTATTATAGGAGTCCCAGAAGCATCCGAGCGGAAAATGTTTAAATAACCAAACTAAAATCGATATGGAAATTTCCCGTGGTAATTAAATAGCACTGGTACAATTTCAGATGTCAGGAAGGCACACCTAAAATTTAATGTTGAATAAGTTATTTGCGGACCGCTGTCATTGTTTTGGTAAGGAAAACATTACCATGCCATGAGCCTAATAGAAGCGAAGCACAAAATGCTTTTAACATCCATAACCCGCAGCGACTATAGTTGCCATTCGCGCTTTTCTTTTGGAGACCGAAGGCGACTTTAGTTGCCCAGCGGGATTAGCGGGAAGCCTCTCTAAGATATTTAATACCTTCGCTTCCCGTGGCGCTAGCGACATGCAAAAACTGGCCATCTGTTGGGCAAGAAATGAACTACGTGATGATCGCATCACTCGTCGCTTTCTGTGCTTTGCTGGGTGCTGGGGAGAGTGAGGGGAAGGTTGGAGCTAACTCAGTGCTGCGCCAGTAGCGCAGAGAATCCGGCGTCAGACGCGGTCTCGAAAGGGTTAAAGAAGTTATTGTGATACCCTCCACGTCGGGTTTTTGGGGTCATTTAACTGACGTTTATGGCATTAACGCCTATCGACGGCTAAGAATCCGTCATTTAACGTGCGTTTAGGCCATTAACGCCTATCGCGGCTAAGAATCCGTCATTTAACGTACGTTTAGGCCATTAACGCCTATCAACTGCTAAGAATCCGTCATTTAACGTGCGTTTAGGCCATTAACGCCTATCGACGGCTAAGAATCCGTCATTTAACGTACGTTTAGGCCATTAACGCCTATCACGGCTAAGAATCCGTCATTTAATGTGCGTTTAGGCCATTAACGCCTATCGACGGCTATGAATCCGTCATTTAACGTACGTTTAGGCCATTAACGCCTATCAACTGCTAAGAATCCGTCATTTAATGTGCGTTTAGGCCATTAACGCCTATCGACGGCTAAGAATCCATCATTTAACGTACGTTTAGGCCATTAACGCCAATCGACAGCCAAAAATCCGTATCTTTACCGATCTCAACTTTGCCTGTGGTTGGCAGTACCGGTGGTTTCAGAGGGTTCTAGGAAACATCGTAAATACGCCATTGAGAACTCTGTGGTGAAGTTTGATGACAAAGTGGTTTTAAATCATCCCGTTATATCTATTGAAAGAAAAAAACCTTAGTTTCACTTTTTCTCTCTCCCTTTTCAAATAAAGGTGTCCATTACTAAGAGCCCCAAAAGAATTATAAAAAAAAAGACTAAATTAAATTTCTTTTGATGGAAACAGAGTGTAATTTTACCAAGTTATATAAAGAAAAAAAAAGCTGAAGGGAAAAATAAAAAGGAAGAAAAAATTGTAGTAATGAAAAGAGTCGGAGGGGGTTTTGCCTCTGACTTGTTAAAGCAATTGTGGAGGGGTTGGGCAGCCTTGACAGCAGCTGGAGCCATGAAAATCGATACGGGTGAATGGAAGGAGGGGAATGCAATTCCATCCCCTTGAGTAGAATGACCTTCGTGGCCTTTTTATATCGATTCTTTTTTTTTTTTTTTCTTTTCACACTTCCCCTGTTTTGTAAACTTTTAGGTATTTTTAACTCCTTAAAACTTAATTTTCTGCCATGATTAACTTGTGAGTTTCCAGAGTGTCTAAGACTGGGCGTAGCAAAAAGAGAAGTGACTCTTGGCCGAGCTGTGAGGGAGCAGCAGCAGAATGCCGATTGGGTGGCCAGATTCCTGGGACTTTTGGCCGAAAATCTATCAGTTTTTTCGGGGCATTTCCTGGGACTTTTGTCCAAGAAACTATCAGTTTTTCGGGGCTGTTCCTGGGACTATTGGCCAAGAAACTATCAGTTTTTTCGAGGCAGTTCCTGGGACTTTTGGCCGAGTAACTATCAGTTTTTTCGGGGCTGTTCCTGGGACTTTAGGCCGAGAGAATATCAGTCAGAAGACGCAGAAACATCAGCGGATTTCGGGCGTCGCACATCTTTATTTCCGGGTTTTAGGTCCTTTTCCTCGATTATCTGGTGTAGAAACACCCGTATCAGCAGGATTTCGGGCGTTTTACATCTTCATTGCCGGGTTTTTGGTCATACACTCTGAATTCCGGTGTATAAACACCCGTTTTATCGGGATTTCAGGCGATTACTATTTCTTTTACCGGGTTTTTGGTCCTTTTCCTCGATTTTCTGGTGTAGAAACACCCGTATCAGCAGATTTCGGGCGTTTTACATCTTCATTGCCGGGTTTTTGGTCATACACTCTAAATTCCGGTGTATAACACCCGTTTTATCGGGATTTCAGGCGATTACTATTTCTTTTACCGGGTTTTTGGTCCTTTTCCTCGATTTTATTGTGTAGAAACACCCGCAACAGCAGAATTTCGGACGTTTTACATCTTTATTACCAGGTTTTTGGTCATACACTCTAAATTCGGTTTATCAACACCCGTTTTATCGGGAGTTCGGGCGATTAACATTTCTTTTACCGGGTTTTTGGTCCTTTACCTCGATTTTATGGTGTAGAAACACCCGTATCAGCGGATTTTAGGCGTTTTACATCTTTATTACCGGGTTTTTGGTCATACACTCTAAATTCCGGTTTGTAAACACCCGTTTTATCGGGAGTTCGGGCGATTAACATTTCTTTTACCGGGTTTTTGGTCATTGGTCAAGCGGACGGCACCACAACTTCATCATCACTGAAAAAGCGGACATGAAGGGGTAATACAATAACTTCCATTTTGTGTAAAACTAACTTGAATGAAATAATAACAAAAATCCTTTTTGATAAATGACAACGGCGAGAAACAATTTGGGCTTTTTTCGCCTACGAGAATGGGACTGAGAAGGATTTAGTTTTCTTTTGTAAACTGATTGTGATTCGCCGAGTGGTTCAAACCGTAAATCCTTCACTCTTCCGACTTAGAGTTGATCCTCCCTCCAGCGGAAAAAAAAAGTTTTTTTTTTTGGCAGCTCTAATGCACAACCCTTGTCTCTCCTAGCGGCTTAACTCATAGATTTTAGAATAAATCATCCGGTGGTTTCATAAATGTTAAATAGTTCCCTGTTTAGGGAGTAGATCAAAGTTGATAACCCCTGTTGGGTTTATTCAATTGATTATTAATGGGGTAGGGAATGTGAAATCCACCGCCCTCTCGATTAGTTAGGCCTCTTAGGTCATCTCCATTTCATATTTAAATTGTTTATGGAGGGAATAGCGTGTAACTTCTTTAAAGAAGTTATTGTGATACCCTCCACGTCGGGTTTTGGGGAGGGGTCTTCCAGACCCCGTAGGATAAATTCGAATATGGATCTACACCGATCTCAACTTTGTCTGTGGTTCCGGCCGGCCGTACCATTTTTTTCCGGAACACAGTTTTCAACCTATTTTCACCAAATTTTCACACAAATTTCTTTAGTCGGTGAACAAGAAACTAACGAGGACAATTTTTGAATTTCGAAAAAATGGCGGAGATATGTCTGTTTGAAATTTTAAAAATTCGCTGAGGCCGAACCGTTGGTCCGATTTTCACCAAATTTTCACCAATTACTCCTTATATTTTTAAGAATTTTTGGTGCAAAAAATTGCCACTTTTTAATTATTTTTTTTTTTAGTAGGGAGAAATTTCTTACTTCTACCCATTACGAGAGGCACATCCCCAGGCCAAAGAGCCCATTATTTCTACCTTGACACTTAAAAAATTTTAAAAAAAAACCGGATATTTTTCGAAAAAAAGGAAAACCCCGAAAATTTTTCGGAAAAAAAACTTGGAAAAATTTTCGTAAAAAACAAAACTCGGACAATTTTTCAAAAATAAACTAACGAAAAAACGAACTTGAAAAATTCTCCTTTATACTTTCCCTCCCTTATACATCCCTTTCTGTTATACTTTCGTTCCTTTATACTTCCCCCTCCGTTATACTTCACCCTCTGTTATACTACTCCTCAATTAAACTTCCCCCTCCCATATACTTCCCACTCCGTTATACTTCCCTCCCATATACTTCCCACTCCGTTATACTTCCCCTCCCATATACTTCCCCCTACGTTTTACGTCCCCTCCGTTATACTTCCCCTCCCATATACTTCCCCCTACGTTTTACGTCCCCTCCGTTATACTTCCCCCTCCTATATAGATACTTCTCTTTAAGGAAGTTTTCGTTGGAAGCTCTTCAAACCAGTACTTCTGTGTAGGGTTTGCTCAAGAAGTTTTTCTTTCCCCCCCTACGGTTCTCTAATGTCCTATAATGCATTAGAAGCATTTTTCTCCGTCCGAGGGATTTATATCCGGGCTTTTTCGATGACAAAACTTACTAGACGAGGGCGTATTTTTATATAATCGACAACTTTTCTCATTTCTCCCGCATAATGAAAACTTTCCTCCCCCAAATCCGAACTTGGGAGGAAAGAGAGAAAAAAAGGCGAAGGCAGGATGTTTTCCATTTTCGTCCCCATCTGAGGTTACTATCGCTAATGGCGGCATAAAATCGCCCTTCATGAAAATGTCCTCTTATCTCCGCCCTCCGGGCTGAACGAAATTGACCATTTGGCACGGGAAAAAAAAAGGGCGTAAGAAAGCTCGCATAAAAGGAATTTAAAATCGCAATTGCAATATATGAAAATCCGTTCCATTAAATTGATAAAAATAACTCTCCCTCAAAGGGCCCACTCTTTTTAATTGCAATTAAACCCTTTTTTTCCTTTCCCGTAGATAAACACGAGTCATTTAACAACAAATTATCTCGCCGGGGCAGTAGCTTCCATAAAAGCGGTTCTATATCAAACCTAAGCCCTGACAAAGTTATTTTTTTTAGACGACGGATAATACTTATGAGTTAATGGTTTGAGCGGAACTATTAATCATTGAATTGTTATCGCCGTTATAAATCAAATGCTGAATTTGGAAGACAATTGGTGGCAGCGGTCCGGAATTTATCGAAACGTACGTTCACCCTTATTATTAACTCAAGAAGCATTTTTAATAGAATTTTCATCTCCAATCTGGAACCCCATTTTTGAGCATCTATTTTTTTTTTGGGCCAAAAAACACCCGTTTTACCGAATTTTTAGACGCTGTAGTGCCGTAAAGACGTATTTTTGCTAAAAACCATCATTTTTGGGAGTGATTTTTGGGTCTCGTTCGCAAATTTTGTCCGAAAGCCCCCTTTTATAGATTTTTATGTTTTTTTTCTTGGTGTTTTGGCCGAAAAACTCCCATTTTACCCGAATATTGGCTTTTTTTCTGGTTTTTGCCCCCCCCCCCCCAAAAAAAACCTTTTTACCTCGTTTTTTGACGATTTCCAGAGTATTGTGTCTGGAAAAAGTCATTTTTCTACCCTATCTACGTCTCCTTCTCAAAATTCGCCTAAAAATCCCCTTTTTCAGGAGATTTTTGTCCTTTTTTCTTGGTCCTTTGGCCCTGAAAAAGCGATTTTCAATAAAATTCTTGCCTCGATAACTAAAAATTTCAATATTTTCTCCAAAATATTACTCCTAACAATGAATAATTCAATCTCATCAATTATTAAACAATGATTTCAAGCGACTTAGTAATTTCGAAATTCTCGCGAAACACTAACTTAAATAGAAAAGTAAATTTGAATAATTTATATTCATAGAAGCTGTCATTTTAAAAATTCTTTTATTTTCGAAGAAATAGGGAGGTTTCAAATTATACTCTTTTCACGTAGCTCTTTTATAACCTCGATATTAGCATTTTAAAACCATTTTTTGTGTAAGAAAAAAGAAAAGTAATTTATTACTGAACTGTGAAAATTAGGAAAGAAAAAAAATTTAAGCCTCCAACGGCATTCGAACCTTCGACCTTTGGGTTACATGGCGAACACTACCTAGCTTTGGGAACGTGGTAAGAGTATCTTCAATTGGATTCTTACCCCATCTTCCTTCTTTCTCTTTTTACTGTAGTGCCCTGTGTTCCCGGGAAGACAGGTTGACATTGAGGCAGCCTGTATTTATTGCTATTTTTTGCAGAAAGATTTTGAATAATTTTGTAAATTGGAACTAGGATATTCTAAATAAATAATTTCTCTCGAGGGAACGTTTTGTTTCTGAAAATTGAGATTTGGTTTGAGAAGTCCGGGAGAGGAGATTGCTTTCAATCAAAACTCGACAAATTCAAAGACCCCACTCCGACGCCCGTTCTCCTTCCTTTTAGTTAGCTTTGGAAACTATAGGTTGATTGTCTGAGGGAGCCCATTAAGGATAATGGCCATTGAAATGACTGTAACCTTCCAAGTTGGTAACACTGCTCCTTAGAATCTCTCAATTGGTCTCCTTTATAGAGCTTCTAATTAGTTATAATTAAGGTTTTTTTGATACCGCGACAAGGTAGCCAATAACATGTAAATATAGCGAAAAGGGGGAGTTCTTTGATCTTGAATATCAGAAGCATCAAAGCTGTAGGCGTAAAGGGAAGAGAAAAGAGTCGGGTGAGGGGTTTTCAAATGAAAATTTCATTAGTTTCCTTCTCGCCCTCCAAAAGTTGAGTGTTTCATACAGCAGTTTTGAGTTTTCGTCGCGATGACGTATCGGAAGTGAGATTTCAACTTTCTTAATTGAGCGCGATTTAATTTCAACTCGGCATTTTCTGTCGGGGTTGTAATGACCGTTAATATTCGAAGGTTATTCAGTAAATGGGTTATGTAAAAGACGGATCTTGTTGGTATTCTGCGGAACCCTGCGGATTATGAGCACGGTCATGACGCCCATTAGGGAGAAACTTCTCTTCCAGCTCCCCTCGTCGCCGCTTGATTTCTCCCCTAATCCTTAACAGTTGATTCTAAACCGTGTACTGAAGACTCTCATTTAATCTCTTCCGCACTGCAGAATCTCAACTTTTTAATAAAAAATCAAAGAGACGTATTCAATAAAAAAGGCTTCATAACTTGTCAGGGGAGAGTGTGGATGGCAGCTCTTTTGTTGCTTGATATTTAAACGTTTGCACATAATAGGAAAAAAATTGTTATAAATTAAAAAAAGCTGTCAAAAGAAGCAGACAATGATATCGTCGTTCCCAAGCATTATTTTCAATCTGCTCCCCTCGGGTGTTAAGTGCCACCTTCAAAATGCGATTTGAAACGGCCTTGTTGTCAAACACAAATAACCAATCAATAGGTCGTTATTGGGGATATTTTAAAGTTTCAAAATGGTCGGGGAAGCAATTTTCCACCCGAGTTGAGGATCACACGGAAGACTGACTTATGCAGATTGCTAACGACCAGCGGAAGGGTTGACAGGGGAAGGGCTCGACGGGTTAAGATTGCGGATGAAGAGAAATGTCTGAAAGAGAAGCGATGCACTCGAGCTTTAATGGGGGAGAACTCTCAAACCCTATGAGAATAAAAGATCCTATTAAACTAACCCCCCCTCCTTCAATTCGTTCAAATTAAACACAAAAAACCTTTTGTTATTCAGCGTATAATCAAGCAGCTTTATCCAAAAAAGTCATGAATAAACCTCCAATTACGTAATTGCAACGAAACGACGTCATATGAAGACCTAATAAGCTCAATTTTCCTTATTCTTGTGCTTCCGTAGTCCTTCCGTAGTCAAGATGGCGCAATATCCCATCAGCTGATCTCAACGTTGTAGGGGGTTTTCAGAATACATTGGCAGCCCTGCTGTCAAGGCATCCACACCTTTGGTACAACAGGCGGAGCAACCACTCCTCGAACAGTGCTTCCATTAAGTGTCTATTGGCCGCTTTAGACTTTCTGCTCCCCTAAATAGACTCCTTCCGTAGTCAAGATTGCGCAGTATGTCAGCTGATCTCAATTAGGGGTTGTTGGGGGTTTTCAGAATAAATTGGCAGCCCTGCTGTCCAGGCATCCAAACCTAATATTTGGTACAACAGGTGGAGCAACCACTCGTCGAACAGTGCTTCCATTAAGTTTCTATTGGCCGCTTTAGACTTTTAGCTCCCTTAAACAGACTCCTTCCGTAGTCAAGATTGCGCAATATCCCATTAGATGATCTCAATGTTGTAGGGGGTTTTCAGAATACATTGGCAGCCCTGCTGTCAAGGCATCCAAACCTTATTTGGTACAACTGATGGAAAACCACTCGTCGAACAATGCTTCCATTAAGCGTCCATTGGCCGCTTTAGACTTTCAGCTCCCCTGATGATGGAAGGTTGTTTAGTGCACAGTTTGTAGAGGCGGAAGTCTATGTTGATTAGTTTCTGCGCAGTAATCAACGATGTCCGTCTAAAACGTCCGTCGTTGATAAATGATTACCTATTAGAAAGGATAAGTAGCTTTTGGATCGCATGCGAAGCCTAACAAGCATCTAACGAAGCAACGTCCTCAAAAAGTGAGTCCAAGATCAAACGTCAAAGATAATCCGCCCCCCTGGGAAAATTCACGCAATTCTTCGAATCACTAACACCTAAAAACATCACGAAAATAAAAGGAATTCTGTTTGGGGGTCGGGGGGGTTTGCGATTGGCGGAAATTGCACACGGAAATTCGTTTCCTATTCCTCCACCCACTTCGCCGTCAGGCCCTTCTTTTCCTTTAGAAAGGGTTTCACTTTTCCGACCCCTAACGTGACGCTTCGATATTACACGCGATCTCCCTGACAGCTCTATCGTGGGGCGTAGTGACGTCATGCTATGTTATTACTTGTCCCGTGCCCGTCTCCCAAATCGCGATAATCTTTTTTAATTATTCTTTAATTTTAACTTTGCGGACGGAACAAAACGTCCAGCGAAAATAAAGAGAGTCGTCCTTCGTCAACAACCTTTCTCGTGGTAAATCAACGCCAGGTGTGCATTCAAAAGGAAAAAAACTTTTATTAAAAACTTAATTAAAGTACCTTTTATAAATCGAATTTCCCCTCCTGAAAGTCACACAATTACGTTTATTTGAATAATAGCGGCAACGTTGCTTTTTTTTTGACCCCCACCCTTCACCACAAGGAAAGTTGATTTAAAACGAATTGCGCTTCCACTCTTTAGTAGGGACGGGTGATATAATAAAATATATCTATATATCGGTTGACTGATTTATCGGAAGAAATATGTATATCGATAGTGTTTGACCGATATTTCGGTTGTTAGACCGATATTGAAGAAAGAAAGAAAGAAAGTTTAATTTCTGAAAATATTTAGGATGTTAAAACGTTTTTTCGGTTGTCATACCGACATTTCGGATGTTAGACCGATATTTAGGATGTTAGAACGTTTTTTCGGTTGCCATACCGACATTTCGGATGTTAGACCGATATTTAGGATGTTAGAACGTTTTTTCGGTTGCCATACCGACATTTCGGTTGTTAGACCGATATTTAGGATGTTTGAACGTTTTTTGGTTGTCATACCGACATTACGGTTGTTAGACCGATATTTAGGATGTTAGAACGTTTTTTCGGTTGTCATACCGACATTTCAATTGATAGACCGATTTTTTGGATGTTAGACCGATATTTAGGATGTTAAAACGTTCTTTCGGTTGTCATACCGACATTCCAGTTGTTAGACCGATTTTTCGGATGTTAGACCGATATTTAGGATGTTAGAACGTTTTTTCGGTTGTCATACCGACATTTCGGTTGTTAGACCGATTTTTCGGATGTTAGACCGATATTTAGGATGTTAGAACGTTTTTTTCGGTTGTCATACCGACGTTTCGGTTGTTAGACAGATTTTTCGGATGTTAGACCGATATTTAGGATGTTAGAACGTTTTTTCGGTTGTCATACCGACATTTCGGTTGTTAGACCGATTTTTCGGATGTTAGACCGATATTTAGGATGTTAGAAGTTAGAACGTTTTTTCGGTTGTCATACCGATATTTAGGATGTTAGAACGATTTTTCGGTTGTCATACCGACGTTTCGGATGCTCCCTATCGGTCTGACACTGAATAAGGGGTCTAAAACCGAAAAATCGGTCAAACATCCGAAATGTTGGTATGACCACCGAAAAATCGTCCTAACATCCTAAATATCGGTCTAACATCCTAAATATCGGTCTAACATCCTAAATATCGGTCTGACATCCTAAATATCGGAATGACATCCTAAATATCGGTCTAAAATCCTAAATATCGGTATGACATCCTAAATATCGGTCTAACATCCTAAACATCACTTTTTTTAATTTTTATTGCTATACGCAAATTGATTTTATTATCAAACAATTAACCAACAACAGAGGAAGAAATGACTGTGATAACGGGTATCTCACGACGCGTTTCGGCTTAATAAGCCTCGTCAGGTGAGCTATTCCCTCTATCACAATCATTTCTATCTTTTCTCTGTGGACCTATCTACGAGAGAATTAGTGGAAACTGCGGGAAGCTGGAGACAACTCGTCCCCCAAAAACTTCAACGCCTCCACTTCTCTAAGAGATAGAGCCACTCACCACCTCCTTGTTGGTTTTTATGACAGAACTGCTGCCAAGGCATTACTTTACTTTTTTTAATTTTTATTGCTATACGCAAATTGATTTTATTATCAAACAATTAACCAACAACAGAGGAAGAAATGACTGTGATAACGGGTATCTCACGACGCGTTTCGGCTTAATAAGCCTCGTCAGGTGAGCTATTCCCTCTATCACAATCATTTCTATCTTTTCTCTGTGGACCTATCTACGAGAGAATTAGTGGAAACTGCGGGAAGCTGGAGACAACTCGTCCCCCAAAAACTTCAACGCCTCCACTTCTCTAAGAGATAGAGCCACTCACCACCTCCTTGTTGGTTTTTATGACAGAACTGCTGCCAAGGCATTACTTTACTTTTTTTAATTTTATTGCTATACGCAAATTGATTTTATTATCAAACAATTAACCAACAACAGAGGAAGAAATGACTGTGATAACGGGTATCTCACGACGCGTTTCGGCTTAATAAGCCTCGTCAGGTGAGCTATTCCCTCTATCACAATCATTTCTATCTTTTCTCTGTGGACCTATCTACGAGAGAATTAGTGGAAACTGCGGGAAGCTGGAGACAACTCGTCCCCCAAAAACTTCAACGCCTCCACTTCTCTAAGAGATAGAGCCACTCACCACCTCCTTGTTGGTTTTTATGACAGAACTGCTGCCAAGGCATTACTTTACTTTTTTAATTTTTATTGCTATACGCAAATTGATTTTATTATCAAACAATTAACCAACAACAGAGGAAGAAATGACTGTGATAACGGGTATCTCACGACGCGTTTCGGCTTAATAAGCCTCGTCAGGTGAGCTATTCCCTCTATCACAATCATTTCTATCTTTTCTCTGTGGACCTATCTACGAGAGATTAGTGGAAACTGCGGGAAGCTGGAGACAACTCGTCCCCCAAAAACTTCAACGCCTCCACTTCTCTAAGAGATAGAGCCACTCACCACCTCCTTGTTGGTTTTTATGACAGAACTGCTGCCAAGGCATTACTTTACTTTTTTAATTTTTATTGCTATACGCAAATTGATTTTATTATCAAACAATTAACCAACAACAGAGGAAGAAATGACTGTGATTGTTTGTTGGTTAATTGTTTGATAATAAAATCAATTTGCGTATAGCAATAAAAATTAAAAAAGTAAAGTAATGCCTTGGCAGCAGTTCTGTCATAAAACCAACAAGGAGGTGGTGAGTGGCTCTATCTCTTAGAGAAGTGGAGGCGTTGAAGTTTTTGGGGACGAGTTGTCTCCAGCTTCCCGCAGTTTCCACTAATTCTCTCGTAGATAGGTCCACAGAGAAAAGATAGAAATGATTGTGATAGAGGGAATAGCTCACCTGACGAGGCTTATTAAGCCGAAACGCGTCGTGAGATACCCGTTATCACAGTCATTTCTTCCTCTGTTGTTGGTTAATTGTTTGATAATAAATCAATTTGCGTATAGCAATAAAAATTAAAAAAAGTAAAGTAATGCCTTGGCAGCAGTTCTGTCATAAAAACCAACAAGGAGGTGGTGAGTGGCTCTATCTCTTAGAGAAGTGGAGGCGTTGAAGTTTTTGGGGGACGAGTTGTCTCCAGCTTCCCGCAGTTTCCACTAATTCTCTCGTAGATAGGTCCACAGAGAAAGATAGAAATGATTGTGATAGAGGGAATAGCTCACCTGACGAGGCTTATTAAGCCGAAACGCGTCGTGAGATACCCGTTATCACAGTCATTTCTTCCTCTGTTGTTGGTTAATTGTTTGATAATAAAATCAATTTGCGTATAGCAATAAAAATTAAAAAAAGTAAAGTAATGCCTTGGCAGCAGTTCTGTCATAAAAACCAACAAGGAGGTGGTGTGGCTCTATCTCTTAGAGAAGTGGAGGCGTTGAAGTTTTTGGGGGACGATTGTCTCCAGCTTCCCGCAGTTTCCACTAATTCTCTCGTAGATAGGTCCACAGAGAAAAGATAGAATGATTGTGATAGAGGGAATAGCTCACCTGACGAGGCTTATTAAGCCGAAACGCGTCGTGAGATACCCGTTATCACAGTCATTTCTTCCTCTGTTGTTGGTTAATTGTTTGATAATAAAATCAATTTGCGTATAGCAATAAAAATTAAAAAAAGTAAAGTAATGCCTTGGCAGCAGTTCTGTCATAAAAACCAACAAGGAGGTGGTGAGTGGCTCTATCTCTTAGAGAAGTGGAGGCGTTGAAGTTTTTGGGGGACGAGTTGTCTCCAGCTTCCCGCAGTTTCCACTAATTCTCTCGTAGATAGGTCCACAGAGAAAAGATAGAATGATTGTGATAGAGGGAATAGCTCACCTGACGAGGCTTATTAAGCCGAAACGCGTCGTGAGATACCCGTTATCACAGTCATTTCTTCCTCTGTTGTTGGTTAATTGTTTGATCCTAAACATCGGTCTAACATCCTAAATATCGGTCTAACGACCGAAATGTCGGTATGCCAACTATATGTCGGAAGAAAACAAAATATATATCCGCACAAATATATCGATATATATCGTTCACCGATATATATCGCCCATCCCTACTCTTTAGCTTTTCTGCTTGAGTAACCCATCAACCTAGACGCTACACGTTAGAATGTAGCTACCCGTTCGCCAGAATCATTTGTCTATCTATGAAAAACCGTCCGTAAACAAAATTTCTTTTTAGTTAATTATTGTTTGAAAAATGAAAAAAAAGTGAAAATTTCCAGGTAGTGAAATGTCATATATCATGAAATGTCGGATGATGATAATCGAATTTTTAGCTTTTGAAAATCACACGTTTATTTGAATAATAGCGGCAACGTCGCCGCTTTTCAGAGTGAAAAACGTGGGCTTTTTAACGTCGAGAGAGAGACGGGGAAAAAAAAGCACATCTAGTTCGTAAAGAGTGAAATATGCATGAAGTCAATAAATTGGTGACAGCGGTAATTTAAAACAACCTGCTCTCGTGTAAAGAGGCGTTTAATAGAAATTTTAAAAATGGCCTTCTCTTTTTGAAGAACGATGAAAAGCAATCAGGTCGTTTTTGTTTTTTATCGTGCAAAAAAAGAGGAGGAGAGAAAAAAATAACAAAAGCGACCGATACGTGATGTACAGGATGGCTGTGTAACCGATGATACTAATTTTTTAGCCAGAGGGCCTTGTCAGCAAACAGGGAGGGTAGGTATGCCATTTGCCCGACAATCGGACAAAACGTATTGTACCCCCCAACCTCATTCTCCTAGTAATGAAACGCCCAACAATGCCTCTCCTCCCTTTGTACTCCCTTCGTAATTTGATTTCAACTTTCTCCTTTTTTGCACGATCTATAACGGGTAAAAATGCCCCCCTCCCTTCAGATTTCACATTAAAAAAATATTAAGCCGCAAAATAAACTTCATGCTTCACCTTTATATCTTCATCTGTTCTTCCTCAAATTGGGATATCAACCTACGGCAGGATATATTCTTCGCAGCGGAGGAACGTCTTTCGCTGGGGAGTTTTTGAAACGAGAGAGGCATCTGAAGAGGACATTTCTTAATGATGTAACCTCATCTTTTGATTCTGCTTATGCTACTTACAAAGGGCAGGCGGAGTGTTTTTTGGAGGTTGGCTATCCCACTTCTGATGTCGGTCATCCCACTTCTGATATCGGTTATTCACTTCTTCTCTAGTGGAATAACCGATAGCAGAAGTGGGATAAACGATATCAAAAGTGGGATGGCTGATATCAGAAATGGGATTTACGATATCAGAAGTGGGTTTAACGATATCAGAAGTGGGATGACCTGTGTCTGATGTGAGTGAGGTCCGAAGCTTCCATGTGCACTATCCGATGGTTATCAACCTACCAAAATTACAACCATTATCAGAAGTGGGATAGCTGACATCAGAAGTGGGATGACCGATATTCGAAGTGGGATAACCGATATCAGAAGTGCGATAAGCGTTATCAGAAGAGCGATAAGCGTTATCAGAAGTGTAACAAATTCTAACCGATAGTAGAAGCACCGAAAACAAGAACTTAAAGGCGAAACAGTTTTCCGAAAAGAACGAAGAAAACCTTTTGGCGCGACCTTAAGACCCCGGATTTCGGTTTGACGTGTTCAATTGAAAGGCGAAGTCAATATTTGTTAAAGGCAACAGACAAGATGAAAAGCGATAACCTCTAAATTTATCGCCGTAGCAGAAAGAGGGAAAAAAATAAGAAGAAAAAGTTTTCGATACAACGTAAGCGAAACATTCGATGCCTGGAAACTTAGATATCACTTCTTGGCTCCGGTGAAATCAATATGAGATGACCCCGTTAGCCTTCCTCTCGCACTCGCGCCTCACCGACGAGTTCCAACTTGTCTTATTGACTCGCCCCACGCTAAACTTCAATTTCCAAACTACTTACAGTTTGAGCTTTCCCTCACACTTCTTTTTACCTCCCACGATTCGCCCAACCTAACTTTCAAGTGGTCTTTCCTAAAAAAAAGGGAATATCTTTAAACTTGAATGGAGTTTAATAGTTCTCTCCTCTTTTTTCCCTCCCTATAACATACAAAGGAATCCATAAGTCGCCCCGACATTCCCGACAATCCGACTTGTACGACGGAATATTTTATTTAATTAAAGATTCCTGTGTAATTAAGAATATTGAAATTCCACTAAAAAATGATCAGTAAATTAAAAGACACGGAGCTGAAGCTTCCTCAAGATAGTGCAATACGTTTTCATCCTAACTATCAAAAATGAGGTGGAAAAATGAAATTTTTCGCCCAGCAGAGCCACAGGGAATCGGCGTGAAAGCTGAAATGTCTCCCTGCTATCGGTAGTGCAATATGTTTTCATCCCAACTTTCAAAAACGAGGTGGAAAAATGAAATTTTTCGCCCAGCAGAGCCTTAGGGAGTGGGCGTGAAGAGCCAAAATGTCTCCCTGTTATCGGTAGTGCAATATGTTTTCATCCCAACTATAAAAAACGAGGTGGAAAAATGAAATTTTTCGCCCAGCAGAGCCTTAGGGAGTGGGCGTGAAGAGCCAAATTGTCTCCCTGTTATCGGTAGTACAATAAGTTTTCATCCCAACTATAAAAACGAGGTGGAAAAATGAAATTTTTCGCCCAGCAGAGCCTTAGGGAGTGGGCGTGAAGAGCCAAAATGTCTCCCTGTTATCGGTAGTACAATATGTTTTCATCCCAACTATCAAAAACGAGGAGGAAAAATGAAATTTTTCGCCCAGCAGAGCCACAGGGAATGGGCGTGAAGAGCCAAAATTTCTCACTGTTATGGGTAGTGCAAGTTTTCATCCCAACTATCAAAAACGAGGTGGAAAAATGAAATTTTTCGCCCAGCAGAGCCACAGGGAATGGGCGTGAAGAGCCAAAAATTTCTCACTGTTATCGGTAGTGCAAGTTTTCATCCCAACTATCAAAAACGAGGTGGAAAAATGAAATTTTTCGTCCAACAGAGCCACAGGGAATGGGCGTGAAGAGCCAAAAATTTCTCACTGTTATCGGTAGTGCAAGTTTTCATCCCAACTATCAAAAACGAGGTGGAAAAATGAATTTTTCGCCCAGCAGAGCCACAGGGAATGGGCGTGAAGAGCCAAAATGTCTCCCTGTTATCGGTAGTGCAAGTTTTCATCCCAACTATCAAAAACGAGGTGGAAAATGAAATTTTTCGCCCAGCAGAGCCACAGGGAATGGGTGTGAAGAGCAAAAATGTCTCCCTGCTATCCAAAAATTTGGTGAAGGTTAGACCAATGGCAAATGGGATGCTTTACTGACTAGTTGGGTGAAAATCGTGCCTAAAAGGAAGATTTAGCTTTCTATTTTATTAATCGATTCAGTAGATTTGTAAATTGGGAGTGACTGGAATTGATGAGACATGAAATCCCTGGGGGTTCTGGGAGGTGACATGTCTTCTTTCGCAAGTGATATTCTCTCTAAAGGAATTTCCCAAGTCCAATCTAACTGACAACAGTTTTCCTCGGGAGACTCTAAAAATCGAACTTTCGATAAACCTTTTTCTCTGTTAAAAAAAAAGCCGATTAAAAAGCATAAAACCGGGAACGTGCGGAATCCCAAACCTGGTTTACCGATTGTCCGGTGAGCCGTGACAGGGGTAGATATCCGAAGAATTCGGTCCACCCCACCTGACACGATAATAAAACCTTTAAACACTCGTTAACTTCCTTTTTGCTCTTTTATCCCTTTTTCGAAAGCCTTTCTGCTTTATTGAATTGTTTTATTCTGGATGAAAAATTCCGCTTAAGTCTTATTTTGGATTCCCTGCCGGACCCCCTAACCGAACCCCTACCGTCACCATAGAAACCCCTAGGGTTGGCCAAGCATGTTAATGTCGGAAGAATCGACTCGGAGAATTTCTTTGTAAACACAAGAGAAATAGGAAAACACAATAGAAAATGGGGGAAACTACGAGGGAATGAGCCAACCTCCAAAAAAACACTCCGCCTGTCCTTAGTAGCATAGCAGAATCAAGGTAATGATATCAGAAGTGGGATAAACGATATTAGAAGTAGGATGAGCGATATCAGAAGTGGGATGACCGATATCAGAAGTGGGATAGCTGATATCTGGAGTGGGATAAACGATATCACAAGTGGGATAAACGATATCAGAAGAGGGATAAACGATATCAGAAGTGGAAAACCGATATCAGAGAAGGGATAACGATAACAGAAATGGGATAACCGATATCAGAAATCGGATAAACGATATCAGAAGTGGAAAAACCGATATCAGAGATGGGATAAACGATAACAGAAATGGGATAGCTGATATCAGAAGTGGGATAAACGATATCAGAAGTGGAATAACCGATATCAGAAGTGGGATAAACGGTATTAGAAGTGGGATGAGCGATATCCGAAATGGGATAGCTGATATCAGAAGTGGAATAAACGATATCGGTTTATTTCGCTTATCCCATTCGTGATATCGGTTATCCCTCTCCTGATATCGTTTTTCCCACTTCTGATATCGTTTATCCCACTTGTGATATCGTTTATCCCACTTCTGATATCTTTTATCCCACTTCTGATATCGTTTATCCCACTTCTGATATCAGCTATCCCACTTCTGATATCAGCTATCCCACTTCTGATATCAGCTATCCCACTTCTGATATAGGTCATCCCACTTCTGATATCGTTTATCCCACTTCGTATATCGGTCATCCCACTTCCGATATCAGCTATCCCACTTCTGATATCGGTTATCCTACTTCTGATATCAGCTTATACATAGTATAAAAACATTAGGTGACTTTTTCGGGTTTACTGTTCGCAATGTCTACTGTAATTAACTTAATACGCCTATAATAAATTGAACGGTTTTATAGGAGAAAATGGGCCGTTTTTAAAATATTTTCCATGCGATTATAAAAAAAGTTTGATGATAAAGAAGGGAGGAAATTACATATTACAAAAATTATTATTACACGCGCGGGAATTCATTATGCGCGCCCTCCCTGTTTTACTTATCCTGGAGGCAAATTCATTAGATTAGTGCTCCCCACGGGTTTTACCTTTTTATAAAGCCCACATGAAAATAGCATCTGCGGGTCTTCAATTATCTTTTTTAGTTTTTCCCCGTGATTAATTCGTTTTAATTAAATTAAAATAAAGGAGATGAATTATTTTTGAGAAGTAAATGAACCGTCGACTGGAAGGGTTCCAGCTCCTCGGATATATTCGTTTTTATCTGTTCTGGAGGGAAAAAAAAAATCCCGAGTGCTCTTCCATCTCCTGGAAAACCCCCGGTGGACGGGGGAGAGACATAACCCGGATAAAAAGAAAACGAGCCCGGAAGATAGCAATAAACTTGAATAATTCAACTCGCCTTTCAAAACAATTTGTTTTCAGTGGAGAACGCGAAATAGTGCTTGTCTGGGAAGGGGGTTTGAGAGATCGAGCGCAGTGGTTTGAGGAAGAGAGAGTGGGAGGTGTTCGGGGATATTCTCCTTTTATAAATGTTGTTGTCAAGATTGCTCGGTTTTACCGGAAATTCTTTTTTTAGGGGAATTTTTATTGAATATCCTTGAGCTTTCTGATCTGTTTCCGAGAAAAAGTTGTTTTTCTTCGCAAAAATTCAAGTTTTCCTCATTGAAAAAATAATACCACAGGGTTGAAAATTAATATGCAAAGAACATAAGAAATGAAAAGTCGGGTGGACGTAAGTTTAGCCATTTGAGAGGGGTGAGTCAAAGACTGGCCGCTAGCCAGAGTGGGCGGTTTTGGATCCATCCTGGTCCCCTCTGCTGGAGTCTGGAATTGCTTGTCGTGGCACTACCCACTAGTTATATTCCAGAGCCTTCTATTGGTCTGTGGGAGAGGCTTAAGGCATTCTAGAGCCTTCTATTGGTTGGAAGATTCTGTGAAAAGGTTAAAATCGGATAAAAATTACGGTTCACGCGAATGGCTTAAGGGGATCTGAGGGTTTTAGGTTGGTTGCTTTGTACATATTTCGTTGTGAGCAACGGTTTTCGGTTTTTCCCTTCTATCTTGGAAACCGTCGCTCAAAACGAAAAAATGTCCTAATTAAAGTTGTAGCTACGAAAATTTACTACATAAAATATCTCATTGGTTTTTTCCGTCAGAGCAATATTTTAGGAGATATGAAGGTTTTAAGTTTTCAGACAGGCTCTGTAGGATTATTAGTTTTAACCTCATAACTCCTTAAATATTGCTCTTACGCAAATAATGAATAAAGAAATTTTTGTAGGAAATCTTTGTACCTACAACTTTTACTTAGGACATTTTTTCGTTTTGAGCGACGGTTTCCGAGATAGAAGGGAAAAACCGAAAACCGTTGCTCACAACGAAAAATTTGCAAAGCAACTCACTTAAGAACCCTCATATCTCCTTAAGTATTGCTCTGACAAAAAAACCAATGAAGTCGTCTTTGTAGGGAATTTCCGTAGCTACGACTTTTACTTAGAACGTTTTTTCGTTTAGAGCGACGGTTTCCGAGATAGAAGGGAAAAACCGAAAACCGTTGTTAACAACGAAAAATTTGCAAAGCAACTCACTTAAAAACCATCATACCTCCTTGAGCCATTCTTGAGCAAAATGTCTATGGAAGTGGATTACGCTATTCTTGAGTCTTCTATTGGTCTTTTCGGAGTGGGAGTCATTCTAGAGTCTTCCTTTTGTGGAAAGGAGTTTCTTCAGCCATTCTAGAGTCTTCTGTTGGTCTGTGGGAATGGCTTAAACCATTCTAGAGCCTTCTATTGGTCGATGGGAGTGGCTTAAGCCATTCTAGAATCTTCTATTGGTCTGTGGGAGTCGCTTAAACTATTCTAGAGCCTTCTATTGGTCGGTGAATCCCTTCGACTCGGGAATACGCTATTTACCAAATTTGGAGGGTTTTGACGGCGCGTAAAGTAGATTAACTATCAGGAGTTGTGGTAACAGCTAAATTTTATGTGTTAACTTCTTGTATTCATGCATTAAGCTGAAAGGAGATATCTTTGTTGCGAAATGTACTTTTAGAGGTTGAAAGTGATAAAAATTAAAACATTCGGTTTGGAGTAGCGCACCCGTGGGTTTCATTAAAACCTAGTCGCATTACTTTTGAATGAGAAAATTCCAAGGCGTATTTATGGTTTTAGTTATAACACAGTTATGGTTTTAAATCCAAACTTTATCCCGTTTCTAATTCAAAGGTGGGACCTCTGGGGAAACAGTGTGAAGTTCCCGAGTCCTAATTAGAAGGAGTAGGGGGTCGCCCGGGGTGTTTATCTGCAGTGAGCGGGGGTTGAAAACGTGAGGGCGAAAAGCGTTTGACAATATTTCCTCACGTAACTTCGTTTTTGAAGTAAAAATCCTCGGAGTTTAAAGACCTTTTTTTTTTACCCCCGCGTTTACCCAAATTTCTCTTCTCGTTCCCTAATTATTCGTTAAATTACGCGAAGTTTAATAACGTGAGGGGATATATCTTAGTTAGCGGGCATTACCGTAGGGGCCTCGGTAACATTTCACCCCTGTCATTTCACCCCCGGAAGTTTCAAGCCCCTGACAAAAAAGGGAGGCGGCGTTTGCCGCCTTTCGTTCCCGCCGAGGACAAATGAGCTCTTTTGAAATTGGATGTGTCGGATTGGTTTCGTTGAAAGAGCACTTAGCTCCACTTAGGGCCCTACTCATGATACCATTACCTTCTTATATTACGACCCCTCCGCACCCTTCACCCTTTTATGGATCGTTAATAATATATTCACTAAACGTCATGATTTAAAAATGCAAAATTTATAATGGCAGTCGAGAGGACATCCTTGAAATAGGTTTATAGTAGCTATAAAAATACCACAACACACTCTTCTAGGGTCACCAAGGGTTTCAAATTCCTCAAACGGTATTTATTATATTACCCTTCGGTTTTTGCTAGAGGACCACTCACAACGAACAGCTTTAGAATCGCTTAAGCCACTCCCATCGACTAATAGATGGCTCTGGAATGGTTTAAGCCATTCCCACAGACCAGTAGAAGACTCTAGAATGGCTTAAGCCACTCCTATCGACCAATAGAAGGCTCTAAAATGGTTTAAGTTATTCCCACAGTCCAACAGAAGACTCTAGAATGGCTTAAGCCACTCCCATCGACCAATAGAAGGCTCTACAATGGTTTAAGCCATTCCCACAGACCAACAGAAGACTCTAGAATGGCTTAAGGCACTCATATCGACCAATAGAAGGCTCCAGAATGGTTTAAGCCACTCCCTAAGACCAATAGAAGGCTCCAGAATGGTTTAAGCCACTCCCAAAGACCAATAGAAGGCTCTAGAATGGTTTAAGCCACTCTCAAAGACCAATAGAAGGCTCTAGAACGGTTTAAGCCACTTTCACAGGCCAATAGAAGGCTCTAGAATGGTTAAAGCCCCTCCCAAAGACCAATAGACACTCTCGAATGGCTTAAGCTCCAAATCGGGAAAACAGTAAACAAAACACCTTTTCCACATCGGCCAGACAAATAGTCGGTCAATTCTCTTAAAAACGTCTTCGGAAAAGGTCGCTAATTTTGGAGATTGAAGAAAAAGAAGTTGGTTGAAATTTTCTTTTCTTAAAGGCACTCAAGTTACCACGATGGATCGAAGCGAGTATTTCAAGGGTCTAGAATAAAAATAATAAATTGTACGGCTTAATGGGTTCTGTCGGGGCAATCAACGCTTTAAAGGTCCCGCGGGATTTTTTCTCCTCTTCCCCTCCCATTCCGGATGGATCGCCCGGTCTCAAAATGAGATTTACACTAAAGTTGTTCAACTCCGGCTATTCTCATGGGGAAGATATTCCAGGCGTCAGTAGAAACGATTTGAGTATGGGAAGAAGGTAAAAAAATATATTTCTACTTTCTGCCCTCTAGGTAAAAACCAATTTAACCGGCTCAACCCTCAGGAAAAAAAAGATGAGAATGAGGTTTCCCTCTGATAAATTTCCAACCACGAAAAAAGCGATCATTTTTCATTTAATTTAACCACCAAAATTGCTTTCTTATGGGGTACCTACGTAGAAAAAACCTTTGATGTTATTGAAAACAATTTAGAATTTTTTTTTGTTATTCTCAAATCTTATTTTTTTCTCCTTTTGCGGAGTTTATTTTCTTTTAAAAAAAAATCCCCTTTTCTCCAAGGGCAGTATCTTACATGTCGTTGTCGATAGGCTATAAATTCCGACCTTCCTGATTTATAAGCTGTTAAGCCTTAAGATAGGGTGAGGGGGAATGGTGGGATTTAACTTAAATATTTCTACGGATTATCCGCTTTTTTGTCTTTCTTTTAAATATTGTTCTGAAGTTACCCCCACGGGAAATTCCTCGAAGTAGGGCAATTAATTGAATTTTCATTGTCTCTAGAATTCTATGGCCTTCTATTGGTCGATGGGAGTGGCTTAAGGCATTTAAGAGCCTTCTATTGGTCTTTGGGAGTGGCTTAAACCATTCTGGAGCCTTCTATTGGTCTTAGGGAGAGGCTTAAACCATTCTAGAGCCTTCTATTGGTCTTTGAGAGTGGCTTGAATCATTCTAAAGCCTTCTATTGGTCTGTAGGAGTGGCATAATCCTTTAAACGCTTATCCCTACTTACGGTAGTTGAAGATTTGGGGGGGGGGGTATTAACCCTACGAGTCGTGGAGAAAAAATCGACAACCAGCCGCTAGCATACCGGGTTCGTGGTACGTCAAAGTTTTCTTTTGTTTCTCTCGGCATTTTTCTTTGGCTCTGCTCTCTGATGCCACTTAAAAAATGTTTTTCGAAAGGTTTTATGAACTAAAAGGGTTTTGTTTGAATATGACTATGAAATTTAACTTTAAACTAGGGTAATTATAGTCATTAGTGCCATGTGGGTCTTGCGGGTGCGGTGACTATTAAAACTTCGTTGATGTTGATGACACCTGAGTAAAGTAAGCAGATGTTATATATGGATTTTTCTTTTTCTTTCAGGCCAGTACAGATCGCCCAGAATCACGGAGCACCCTTCGGATGTGGTCGTACCGAAGTCGGAGCCGGTGACCCTCAACTGCAAAGCGGAAGGGAGGCCGGATCCGAAAATCGAATGGTTCAAAATGGGCAGAAGCTCGATTTGACGAATCCGGACACGAAGACAAATCGCGTCGTTTTGCCGTCAGGTTCGCTTTTCTTCCTACGCGTCGCACACGGGAAGAAGGAGCAGGATGACGGCGTCTACTGGTGCGTCGCCACCAATCAAGCTGGGAGTGCAACTAGCAGAAACGCCACCTTACAAGTAGCTGGTAAGAATTCCAAAACTTAAGCAAAATATGTGACATTTCTTATATCGTTTATCCCTTTTTTGATATCGATCATGCCACTTCTGATATCTGCTATCCCACTTCTGATATCTGTTATCCCACTTCTGATATCTGTTATCCCACTTCTGATGTCTGTTATCCCACTTCTGATATCTGTTATCCCACTTCTGATATCTTTTATCCCACTTCCGCTATCTTCCATCCCACTTCTGTTATCGTTTATCCCACTTTTGATATCTTTTATCCCACTTCCGCTATCTTCCATCCCACTTCTGTTATCGTTTATCCCACTTTTGATATCTTTATCCCACTTCCGCTATCTTCCATCCCACTTCTGATATCGTTTATCCCACTTTTGATATCTTTTATCCCACTTCCGCTATCTTCCATCCCACTTCTGTTATCGGTTATCCCACTTTGATATCTTTTATCCCACTTCCGCTATCTTCCATCCCACTTCTGATGTCGGTTATCCCACTTCCGCTATCTGTCATCCCACTTTTGATATCGGTTATCCCACTTCTGATATCGTTTATCCCACATATTTATATCTGAAGTCGACGGTATAACAATCAAGGAAGCCTTTTAATCTACAAACCTTCTGCTTAGAAGAATAAAATGAGATGTTTTACAATACGTTTTTGAACTTTTCCTTTTTAGCATTCATTTCTAAAAGTTTTGAAGATGAGGGAAAAGTATAAAAATAAAACAGTGTCGTTTTAAAAGAAGACATTTCAGCAAGGTTTTCTTTTTTTCGCCTCCGCCAATCTTCCCACCCTTTCGGCCCTGTTTTCTTGTATTTTGTATAAGGTCGGTTGAAACAAGTCTGGAGGGATTTGAGTGCTCTTTTCTACCGTTGTTGGGAAGTGCCACTCGACGATTTGACATCTCGAGTGTTGCCCCCCCTTTACAATCCGAGAAGTCGACTTGTTTTAGAAAAACTCGGCGAAGAAAGGCGTTCCCGAAAAGAAAAAAAAGAGGCTTCAAAACTTTTTAAGTCTATTTACCATGTAGGGAAAAGCGTCATATGCAAAATGAGATAAGCGTCAGAAAATAGGGGGGGGGGGGGGCACACATCTCGTCCGAAAGTATTCTCGTCCTAAAGTATTCTCGTCATAAAAATAATAGAAAAAGAAAAAATATAAACTGTCTTCTCTTCTGAAAGTAATCTCGTCCTATCAGGCTACGCCCCTTTTTAGGACGAGATGACATTCGGGCAAATGGATTTCGTCGGGAAACGCGTCATATGCAAAATGAGATAAGCGCCAGAAAATAGGGGGGCACACATCTCGTCTGAAAGTATTCTCGTCATAAAAATAATAGAAAAAGAAAAAATATAAACTGTCTTTTCTTCTGAAAGTAATCTCGTCCTAACAGGCTACGCCCCTTTTTAGGACGAGAAGACATTCGGGCAAATGGATTTCAATTTTTATTAAAAAAATTTAAATATTATACTTTAATAAAATAGAAATCATCTCGTCCGAAAGTAATCTCGTCCTAAAAAGTAGTAGCCTATTATGACGAGGTTACTTTCGGACGAGATGATTTCTATTTTATTTAAGTATAATATTTAGAAAATTGTATAAAAATTGAAATCCACTTGTCCGATTGTCTTCTCGTCCTACTGTCATCTCGTCCTAAAAAGGGGCGTAGCCTGTTATGACGAGATTACTTTCGGACGAGATGTAGGCACCCAAAATAGGTGTTCAAAAAGCGAAGTTTTTCGTGAATTTTGGAAGCGTAGATACACTTGGAAATAAATCTGTCATGACGTTTGGATATGAGGACAAGCAGGGTTCAATGAGAGAGTTCCCGCAACCGCGAATATTAAAAAAAGAGAAAGAATAAACTTTAAAAAACCGACACAAAACCCGGCGAACGAGGATGTATAGGGTACTCGTGTGTCACGCACAGCTCCCCTACTCCCACCACCCGCCAACTTCCACCAGGCTTTTAATTAATTCCACGTTTTAATTAATTACATACTCGGATATCCTCTCCGTTGTTCGCCCGAAATGGTAGAAACGAAGAAATAAAACGAGGAAAAATATTCAAGAGTAGCTCTAGTTACCTAGCAAAATTAGCCGAAAAAAAATCCGTTGGATTTATTTAGTTTGGACTGCCAGGTCCGGTTTCTTTGAACCTTAGAAACAAAGGCTTTTTTCATGTTACCCATAATTGATGATTCTGGGTAAAAAAGTTCATAAAATCATGTAAATGACCTGTTAAGAAATTCTTTTGCGATACCGCCTCAGGTTAATCGCCCTTTCAGACTTTTCAGGCTCCCTATTTTAATCTTTAAACGACTCCTTCTTGTATAAGAAACAGTTTAAAACTTCATTAAGTTTTAATATTTCGGACGATTCGGTCGTATCACCCATGGCAACTGTTTATTAGCGCCTGACCTAGTTGTCCAGTCAGGAAATGGGCAAGACACGGTTTACGAGTCATCTTCGATCCGAAAACGCACAACTTGTACTTCTGTGTATTTCAAACAATCAATTTTGGGGGTAATCAAATTTTGGGTGAAGAGAGGTATCGTAGTACCCTCCAGTATACGGTTTTAGGGACTTCCACACACCATTCCCCACTTTCAGACCAATAGAAGGCTCAAGAATAGATTAAGCCACACCCACCGACCAATAGAAAGCTCTAAAATGGTTTAAGCCATTCCCACCGACCAATAAAAGACTCTAGAATGACTTAAAGCACTCCCACAGACCAACAAAAGGCTTTGGAATAGTTTAAGCCACTCCCACAGACCAACAGAATGCTCTAGAATGGCTGAAGAAACTCCCTTCCACTAAAGGAAGACTCTGGAATGACTCCCACTCCGAAAAGACTAATAGAAGGCTCTAGAATAGCTTAATCCACTTCCATAAACCAACAGAATGCTCTAGAATGGCTTAATCCACTCTTTTTGACTAAAAGAAGACTCTAAAATGACTTCCTCTCCGAAGAGACCAATATAAGGCTCTAGAATAGCTTAGGCCTCTCCCACAGACCAATAGAAGACTCTTGAATGGCTTAAGCCACTCCCGTAGACCAGCAGAATGTTCTAGAATGGCTTACGCCATTCCTTCTGACCAATAGAATGGCTTGTGCCACTCCCATAGACCGACAGAATGTTCCAGAATGGCTTAAGCCACTCTTTTTGACTAAAAGAAGACTCTAAAATGACTTCCACTCCCAAGAGATCAATAAGGCTCTAGAATAGCTTAAGCCACTCCCACAGACCAGCAAAATGCTCTAGAATAGCTTAAACCATTCCCTCTGACCAATAGAATGGCTTGTGCCACTCCCATAGACCAGCAGAATGCTCTAGAATGGCTTAAACCATTCCCTCTGACCAATACTCTAAATGAATGCTCTAAAATGACTTCCTCTCCCAAGAGATCAATAAGGCTCTAGAATAGCTTAAGCCACTCCCACAGTCCAGCAAAATGCTCTAGAATGGCTTAAACCATTCCCTCTGACCAATAGAATGGCTTGTGCCACTACCATAGACAGACAGAGTGCTCTAGAATGGCTTGAGGAAGACTCTAGATTGACTTCCACTTTCCTTTTTCCTAGTTGTGCGTTTTAATACTACGGAAAGAAAACAAAATCCACTTGACAGTGGGTTTTTATTATTTTAATTGTCGAAATTAAAGTTAAAAGAGTTTCTAAGAGGATGAGATTAATGCCAGAGACCTCCACCCTTCCACATATCATCCTGTTTACGCGAACAATCTAACAAACAACCCTTAACTCTTCACCCCGACCCGCAACTACTTTCGAGGCCGGCCTCGGGACCCCCAGAAACAGTTTCTACACCCTTTCCTGGAGAGGGTGAAGGATTTATTGAGTGTTTGTCGGAGCCGAGAGAGCGGTAAACAGACAGGTACTTAGCGAAGTCGAGGGAGGAAAGTTGGACAAGTCTTCCACCCCGTACACTAAGCCTCCATGTAAACGCGTTAAAAAAAGGGATTCAAAAGTAAACCGAACAAGAAAGAGCAATAACCAACTTTTTATTTACAGTCCTCAATGAAAATAAAAAAATATAGTTATTGTCGAACTTTTTTAAACGATGTTGTTTTTAAAACCGATGAATTGAGTGGAGTTGAGTAACTTGCGAACATGACGTGCCTGGGTGAGGGCATGTGACGTCATAGGAGTTTACATCCTGGCGTTTCCCTTCATGGTGACGTCATTGGAGTTTCAGGAAATGTAGGAGTCCCTTTCATTTTTTTAAGATTTAACCATATCTTCCTTTTGGGTATAGAAAAAATCTTATAAAATTAGGGTGCAAATTGCGACGCCAAGGAAGAGAAGTGAGGAAACGTTAGTAAGGACGTAAACTCCAATGACGTCACAATATCCCTAAAAGGCCTTAGCTTTCTTTTTAAGTAGAGTAGTAAAAAAAGTTTTTACTTGAGCTTTTTTCTTTCGTCCGGAAGAAATTCTTCAAAAAAGTTTGATGAAAAAAATAAACCGGAGTGTAACATTTAAATAGTTTTCGTCAAGAAACTTTCTAATATCAATCTATCTCTTTAATTTTGTTGGAAGTTTCTTCATTAAAAAGTCCATGGGGTTATTAGGGGTTAGAGAGCGGGGAGGAAGGGTGATTTCTCTCGACCTTTTGGGGTTTTCGGAATAAGCAATCTGCGCCCCTCGACCTCCTTGTTTTTTATCATCCCCCACCCCTAAAAATTCTCCCACCACTTCCGACTTCTCAAGTAATTAGTCTCGTCACAAACTCCCCAAGAGGATAGCGCGGGAGGGAACCTTTATAATGGAAATATAATAATAACCGGCAGCACTAAGTAATTTCATGAAAATCTTATTAATCCTTGTAAAATGATATTCCCGAAATTTTCTCTTCCGAATATAAAATTACAGGTGGAAAGAGATGCTGGACTTAATAAAACTTTAGACTGACAGATCTTCGCCATTTTTGCTCCGGTTGGTTGATGGGAGTGGCTTAAACCATTCCAGAGCCTTCTATTGGTCTGTGGGTGTGGCTTAACCTATTCCAGAGCCTTCTATTGGTCTGTGGGAGTGGCTTAAGGCATTCTAGATCTGTCTATTGGTTGAAGATTCTGTGAAAAGGTTAAAATCGGATAAAAATTACGGGCGTGAATAGTTCGTAGTGCATTAAACAAATTTTAGACTGACAGATCTTCTTCATTTTGCTCCGGTTGGTAGATGAGAGTGGCTTAAACCATTCCAGAGCCTTTATTGGTCTGTGGGAGTGGCTTAAGGCAGACTATAGTTGCCATTGGCGCTTTTCGTTTGGAGACCGCAGGTGACTTTAGTTGCCCAGCGGCGCCAGCGGGAAGCCTCTCTAAAAAGTTTAGTACCTTCGCTTCCCGTGGCCCTAGCGACATGCAAAAACTGGCAATCTGTTGGGGAAGAAATGAACTACGTGATGATCGCATCACTCGTCGCTTTCTGTGCTTTGCTGGGCGAAGTGATGGGCAAAGAGAGGGGAAAAGTGCAGCGCCAGTAGCGCAGAGAATCCGTCGTCAGACGCGGTCTTGAAAGGGTTAATCTGGTTATGCTAAACCTTCAATACTGAACGGTCTTGATGGTTTCGACCAAAAAGCAAGCCAAACGCTGACGAGGAGAGGGCTATTTATTTGTAAAATATTTTCACTTAAGGATATAAAAAAAGGTGCATTTTGTCAAATTGCTTGTAAGTTTTTAAATTGCTCGTTCTTAGGGAATAAAAAATGTTCGGGGAATCGTCTGGGAATGATTTACCATAAATTCTCTTTGGGAAGAAGATCCCACGCCTCTCCCGACTCCCTTTTGTCTGCGAAAACTTTCTGATGGAATCAATTCCTCTCCCTCTCCCATTTACCCTCCACCACTACGTTCATAGATAGGCTCGCCGAGTTCACAAGCAGATTTATACTGGATCCCGGGGGCAAATCACCGAGAGTGCCTGCGTTTTATGGGCCCGGAACAAGATTCTACCTCGAAAACGCGATTTTTCCTCCACCCCCCTCGCTCTCTACCCAGGCTTATGCAAATCGGATGATTTTTCTTTGGAGGAAAAGAATGAGAGCTAAAGCGGTCGGTGAAAAAAAAAACCGTTTTGTCCTCGCAATATTCTAAAAGTTGAAAAAAAGCCGGAAAAATGAACGGTCCCGAGTGTGGACATGTCGCGGGGGGGTCAACAAGCGACCCCGGAGGCTTCCTCCCCCCCGACGATCCCCGCGTTTTTTCTCCTTCCTCGATTGTTTTGATAAGAGAAAATGTTTACCTCGACCCCTGGAACCTCGATGTTCGGCTCTCTTTCCGCACCGTCGGCTTCGAAAACAAGCGAGGAAAAAAGAGAGAACCCAAGGCGTCGGATATTGGAACAGAAAAAAAACACGATTTTTCCACCCTTCATAATTGACGCCCATCCATCTTTTGGTAGATTTTGATTTTTATTTTAAACTACGTAGGGTAAAACGTATATTCGTTGCCCTTTTGACAGTCGTTGGAAAATCTCAGAGAAGTTGGAAAATGATAATTTTTCAAGAAGATAGTTGTAGGTACTGGCTTTAAAATTTCTGCTTTCTTTTTTCATCTTATTTTTAGAGCAGTCCAATCAGATAGACCAATTATATCGAATGATCGCTGTCTAATCCCACTTCTGATGTCAACTAATTGCTGTCTGGACCCACTTCTGATATCGAATGATTGCTGTCTAGACCCACTTCTGATATCGAATGATTGCTGTCTAAAACCACTTCTGATATCGAATGATTGCCGTCTAGACCCACTTCTGATATCGACTAATTGCTGTCTAATCCACTTCTGATATCGACTAATTGCTGTCTAATCCCACTTCTGATATCGACTAATTGCTGGCTAGACCCACTTCTGATGTCGACTATTGCTGTCTGGACCCACTTCTGATATCGAATGATTGCTGTCTAGACCCACTTCTGATATCGAATGATTGCTGTCTAGACCCACTTCTGATATCGAATGATTGCTGTCTAAACCCATTTCTGATATCGACTAATTGCTGTCTAGACCCACTTCTGATATCGACTAATTGCTGTCTAAACCCACTTCTGATATTGAATGATCGCTGTCTAGACCCACTTCTGATATCGAATGATTGCTGTCTAGACCCACTTCTGATATCGACTAATTGCTGTCTAATCCCACTTCTGATATCGAACGATCGCTGTCTATCCCACTTCTGATATCGAACGATCGCTGTCTTATCCCACTTCTGATATCGAATGATTGCTCTCTAATCCCACTTCTGATACCGAATTATTGATGTCTAATCCCACTTCTGATATCTAAAAATCGCTGTCTAATCCCACTTCTGATATCTAACAATCGCTGTTTAATCCCACTTCTGATATCGAATTCCACTGAAATGAATCAGAGATTATAATTCAAACACATTCACAAAATTTGTGAAAAACATGAAATAAAATTACCTATTTTAAAAATTCTTTCTTATAGTCTTATCTAGTGATTTTCCGTATAATTGTCCTCTCAAAATTTTCTCTCAGGATAACTCTGCGGTAATTTATGCGAGTATGCGGGAAGGTAGTGACTCCACTGACCTCAATGTTGAATCGTTTTAAGTTTTTTTTGGGGCAGATCACTTTGGAGGTTCAACCAAGGTTATAAAAAGGACGATAAAATGTAGGTGGATATTTAGGCCGAATTTTTTTTCCTTCCAACCCGGAAATATCCTCGGAGAGGGTGAAGGTTCCGGAGCGTTGGACTGATACGCTCTGAAAAGGGGCTTATCATTTTACGGCGCCTCTCCTAAACATCTTCTGATAGCGGGAGCTCTTTTCCCTAAAAGACATTCCTTTTTTTCCTCTTTTTCTCTCTTTTATTATCTTTCTCTTCTTCTATCATCTATCCCATTTTTTAAAAAAATGTATACAGTATTTTTCCATATTTTTGAACAAAACATTCGGAGCATTTCGGGGTATAATTCAAAAAGAATGGCTTTTTATGCGAATCTTGGGGTAGTTTTTATGGCCCAAATGGCTATTCCGAGTGTATATAATGTCTTTTCCTTATAGTACGTTCTAGACGATTTTTTTAAAAATATTCTCGGAGATATCTGTGCGCCAAATTGTGCTGAACGTCTTATTTTTGAAAACTCGATAAAATCAAGCTTCAATCAAACTTTCTCATTTAAATGGTAAGAAAAAAAAGTTGGCTAAGCTCTTTGAAAGAGTTTTGAAAAAGCGATTATTTTGATATAAAAACTTTTCTTCAAGTTCAAAAGACAAAACTTTAGGATTCAAATAGTAAAAAAAAAGGGAAGAAAAAAGCTGTGATTATCTACGTGACTTCGGAGGTGGAAAGCCGGTGTTTTGTTAGGCGCTAACGGTCGGTGGGTGGACTCTTGGCTCAACTTTTAAGCTGTTTCATTTAACGACTAAACTTTCCCGCAGGGTGGAGGGACAGGACGTGGTTTGTTGTAGAGGAAGAGTTGAATGTTGTACGTTAAGGGGATGAGGATTCGGGGGTGGAGCCAGATGTGCCACGGACACATCCTTTTGTAGCTCCAAGAAGAAAACCACTTTCCAGTCTTTACGATGGAATGTATCTCTTATCCCAAGGGGTTTTTCGTTAGAAGAGAAGGGGATGGGGCGGTAAAAAGGTAGAGGGGGTTGCACCAATTAAACCAAGAAAGATACAACCCGTAACGTCTCTTTTTCATGAAAAATCTCAACTTGGAAAACTTTTTACGGTTATTCATATCTCTTAATCTCTCATCTTCTGATATCGACTAATTTCTGTCTAATCCCACTTCTGATATCGAATAATTTCTGTCTAATCCCACTTCTGATATCTGACAATCGCTGTCTCATCCCACTTCTGATATCGAATGATTGCTGTCTAAACCCACTTCGGATATCGAATGATCGCTGTCAAATGCCACTTCTGATATCGAATGATCGCTGTCTAATCCCACTTCTGATATCGAATGATTGCTGTCTTATCCCATTTCTGATATCGAATGATCGCTCTCTAATCCCACTTCTGATATCGAATGATTGCTGTCTAGACCCACTTCTGATATCGACTAATTGCTGTCAAATGCCACTTCTGATATCGAATGATTGCTTTCTAGACCCACTTCTGATGTCGAATGATTGCTTTCTAGACCCACTTCTGATGTCGAATGATTGCTTTCTAGACCACTTCTGATATCGACTAATTGCTGTCAAATGCCACTTCTGATATCGAATGATTGCTTCTAGACCCACTTCTGATATCGAATGATTGCTTTCTAGACCCACTTCTGATATCGAATGATTGCTGTCTTATCCCATTTCTGATATCGAATGATCGCTGTCTAATCCCACTTCTGATATCGAATGATTGCTGTCTAGACCCACTTCTGATATCGACTAATTGCTGTCAAATGCCACTTCTGATATCGAATGATTGCTTCTAGACCCACTTCTGATATCGAATGATTGCTTTCTAGACCCACTTCTGATATCGAATGATTGCTGTCTATCCCATTTCTGATATCGAATGATCGCTGTCTAATCCCACTTCTGATATCGAATGATTGCTGTCTAACCCACTTCTGATATCGACTAATTGCTGTCAAATGCCACTTCTGATATCGAATGATTGCTTTCTAGACCCACTTCTGATATCTAACAATCGCTCTCTAATCCCACTTCTGATATCGAATGATCGCTGTCTAATCCCACTTCTGATATCGACTAATCGCTGTCTAATCCCACTTCTGATATCGAATGATTGCTGTCTTGACCCACTTCTGATATCGACTGATGGCTGTCTAGACCGATTTCTGATATCGACTAATTGCTGTCTAATCCCACTTCTGATATCTAACAATCGCTGACTAAGCCCACTTCTGATATTGAATGATCGCTGTCTAATCCCACTTCTGATATCGAATGATCGCTCTCTAATCCCACTTCTGATATCGACTGATGGCTGTCTAGACCGACTTCTGATATCGACTAATTGCTGTTTAATCCCACTTCTGATATATAACAATCGCTGCCTAATCCCTCTTCTGATATCGCATTCCACCCCCTCGATAGATAGGTTGCTTTTAATGGTACTGAAGATGGCTCAGTTTCTAAACTACTTTTTCTTTTCAGTTCTTAAGGACGATTTCCGTTCGGTTCCATCCGACTTAAAAGTGGCCGCCGGGGAGGAGGCGACCCTCGAATGCGGTCCTCCCAAAGGAAACCCGGAGCCGACTCTCCTCTGGAAAAAAGACGGCGAAGTCATCTATATGGACGATAGGTAAGAAGGAGTAAACAAATAAATGTAGGGTTCGGAAGGGGAGATCCTTTGAGCCGAAAAGGGATGTTTGCCACGTTATGTTTTATTCAAACATATATATTTCTTTTTTTTCTTTATTTATTTATAGGGTAAAGGTGGTCGACGGAGGGAATTTGAAGATAACTCAGGTCAAACCGAACGACGAAGGGAAATATCAATGTGTCGTCCAAAATATTGTCGGAATGAAAGAATCGCCATTGGCTAGCCTGACTGTCCATGGTAAGTACCTAGGTAACACATAGTCGTAACTAACTGCTCGATTTACTTTGACGATGGCAAAAGCTCGAGGTCAAAGGCATGCCAAGATTAGGCATGGATTTACTGCAGACCTGCTCAGGCAGGGCAGAACCAAAGTCCACATTATGGTATGCTAACCGGCCACTGCAAACTCCGCAAGCAGGTTGGGAGTGACAGAGGACAGCACCTGCCGCTTCTGTTTGGAGGAGGAGGAGACGGCAGAGCAGGTCCTCTGTTATTGCGAAGGCCTAGCACGGCGGAGGTTCATGGACATAGGGGAAGAGAAACCCAGTCCATCGAACTACACAAGGAGACCCCTGTCCAGCCTCTGGAGGCTAACCAAAAGCTTGGGGCTTGAAGGGGAGCTCTGATCAGGAATCAAGGGCGCACGGACCCATTAGGAGTGCACAAGGTCCAATAACCTAAGTTACGGCAGTCCCATTCACTACCCATCCAAAATAAGCGCCTCTTAAGAAATTTTCCATTCATAGTTGGGCATCTTGGCGTCAAGATTACAAGACATGCCACAGACTTGAAAAACGGGGCTTTTGCTAGAGTACCTAATATTTCTCTCCTTTTTACGGGCTTCTCACTAACTGGTGGCTTATCCTGTTGTGTACAACCATTTCGAAAGAGGCCAAAAAAATTCGTTCTTATTTCATAGACGTCGGCTTCAAAGCGTGGTGTATATAACCCGTGTTTACTCAGCAGACAAAGAGAAGACAGACAGAAAAAGAGAGAGGGCCGAGAAAGAATAGGCATCAGAGGGAAAGGGATGGGAAGGGCTTTACCGCTCGATTACCCAAAGACGCGTCGCTTTCGGAAGGGAATTTATCGCCCTCTAACCCTTCCAAGAAAACGGAGGGGGGCGGGGGAGGACTCAACTTCCAGAGAACTAACCCTTCCAATTGACGATTATTGATTACGACCTTTGTAAATAAATCCACGTCAGATTTTGAAATATAGGACGTGATGAGTGGGAATGGGATTGGATATTTCACCACTTTGATTTATTATCGCTAATTTTCGAATATTCAAGTGACACATTTAATAAAAGAGGTTTAAGATCTTACCTTTCAAGTGGCTTTCAGAGGTACTGCGGTGTCTGTGGCAGAGGTACTGCCGTGTCTGTGGCAGAGGTACTGCCGTGTCATATGTTATGATGCGCTCTTTTCCTTGTTTTAGTCAAACCTTATTTTACGAAGGAGCCAAAAGACATAACTGCAGTAGCTGAGTCGACTGTTGAGCTCGTGTGCGAAGTAAGCGGTGATCCGCCGCCGAAAGTCCAGTGGAGGCGTGAAGAAGGGAAGATGCCTGCAGGGCGATCTCAAGTCACCGAAGAGCTCAGTCTTAAAATCGAGCGCGTCCATCCTGATGATGAAGGCGCCTATTTCTGTGAAGCAGTCAACCCTGTAGGAAAAACATCAGCAAAAGCCGTTTTAACCGTTCACTGTAAATAAATTTGTTCCTTCTTTTTTTTAATGTTATTTTTAGCTGCGCCTGTCTTTTTGGTCAAGCCAGAAGATGAAGCGGTTCCGTTGGGAGGAAATGCGAAATTTGAATGTGTGTCAAGAGGAAGCCCTGCACCATCGATTTATTGGCTTAGAGAAGGAAATCCTAATTTATTATTTCCCAGAGATGAATCAGGGCGTTTTTGGGTTAGCGCGAAAGGTCAACTAAATGTTAAAGGTGTAGCCAGAGAAGATGCTGGCTTTTACCTTTGTACTGCGTTAAGCGTAGCAGGATCAACGATCGCCCGTGCATATTTACAAGTAAGAAATGTACATGTTTGGTTACTTATTGCTGTTTTTAGGTTACTTCAGTCAATGACAAACCGCCCCAATTATTGAAATTGGGCCAACAAATCAGACGCTTCCTTTGCAGTCATTTGCAACTTTGCCTTGTCAAGTTTTGGCGAACCCTCCAGCGAAAGTAGTCTGGTATAAAGATGGGGCGGAGCTTGAAGATGGAGACCGTGTCACCATTTTACCGTCGGGGACTATACGTATTGATGAGCTGGACCTTAGTGACTCTGGAGAATATACGTGTACGGGATCTTCCGAAGCGGGGGTGAGCCGATGGTCAAGTTATTTAACAGTGGAAAGGTCCCCGGGTGCTGACCTACATAGAAGCCCGGATGCAAGTACTTTCCCACGTGCACCATCAACTCCCAGAGTCGTCAACGCTTCTCAAAACTCACTAACCGTCGCATGGGATCCCCCTTCTGGTACTTCCACATTGATTGGCTACACTTTAGAATATTTCAGCCCAGAATTACAAACTGGATGGGTCGTCGCTGCGCATCGCATAATAAGCCACACCTATACAGTAAGCAAAATTAAAATGAAATTTTATAATTTTTTATTTTTAGCTTTCTGACTTAAAACCTGATACGGGATACATGTTTATCGTTCGTGCAGAAAATAGTCAAGGTTTATCGATACCAAGTGGAATATCTGAACCTGCTCGAACTTTACGTGAAGGTGCTGAAGCGATGGCACCGCATCAATTAGATGAAGCGCGGAGCCGTTTGGCTAACAGAATCGTTGTCTTCAATGAAGTGACGGCCGCTTCATCGACTTCAGTCAACACAAAATGGGAAGTTCTAAGCGATGATTACTACGAAGGTGTCTATATACGATACAGAGAGAAGACATCAGTTTTTCACAAGTTCCAAATGGTTTCGGTGTCCAAAAACAAAAATAGTGAGCACGTTGTGACTGATTTGAAGAAATTCACAAGCTATGAGTTCTTCTTAAGTCCGTACTTTAAATCAATCGAAGGCCATCCGACGATATCGAAAATTGTCAAAACCCTAGAAGACAGTACGTTGTTTCATTTTACTCATGCTACTACTTATAGCTTTTTTTTAGTTCCTTCAGAGCCACCGCAAAATGTTCAGATTGAAATAGTAAATACGACTGCAGCATATGTACGGTGGGCTCCACCTCCTCAGGAGCACCATAATGGAATACTGCAGGGATATAAAATCCAAGTGAAAGGAAACAGCACAAAAATATTAGCAGAGATGACCTTGAATATAGGAACAACCAATATACTTCTTAACAATTTGACTTCTAAAGGTGCATATTCTGTTCGTGTTTCAACTTTTACTGCGATCGGTTTGGGTCCATGGTCAGAACACATAACGCTTTTTCCGGGACATGCGAGAGGCCTCCGTGCACCCAAAGGTGGTGAAACATGGCTTCTTTTGATTGTCGTCATCATGGCCCTTCTGCTCGGACTCGCCTGCACCTCCGTGTTATACCTACGAAGGCGAAATAGCAACAAGCAGCTAGGACATCTATCAGGTACTGGCGGTCATTTGCTAAATTATATGATTTTAAAACCAGTTCCAGTAGTGAATACAAACACTTTGATGCGTACGATACCTAAAGATGGCGGAGTTTGGCTAGAGAGAGACTGGCAAAGCGAAGGGAAGTCAGATCGTGATCAAGATACCACTGAAGCCGACCAAGAATGCGCTGACTACGCTGAAGTTGACACCAAAAATTTGGCAACCTATTATGCGTCAGGGAATGCTAATAAAGAACAACCGACGCCTTACGCTACCACTACTTTATTAGCTCGCCCCCAAAACTGCCCATTAAGGCACAGTCCGGAAATGAACAATGTAAATAATTTTTGCTGTTTAAGTAATTTTTTCATCCTATTTTTTTAGATTCATGGGCAAATGCATGAGTCAAAGAGTACTCCATCTGTGGAATACAACAATACCAATGCTAGTCAGCAAAATATTTATTCAAGTAAGAAATTGGTAGAGGTATTGCTTTTTATAATTTCTTTTTTATTTTTAGATGGAAATCATTTTAGAATTAGGAGTCAGCAGCATATTTATAATGAAAGGAATATGGAGGAGCCGGGTTGGGGAGAGTATATGCATCCTAGTTCGGACATTTCAGATCATCGGATATCACCGAGGGTGAATTGCCAGAGTCCGAAAGCAGTTCGGAGGAGTAATATGTCACGTGAGAGTCTTTATGAGCTTCCAAGAGGTCCGCCGAGAAGTGAAAGTAGCTATAGTTATACCCCGCAATGGCATAACAATTTGCCACACCATGCAACTTCGCAGCATTCGGTAGGAGAGCGGAATCACCGCCGTGAGTCATCTGGGGAAAGGTCGACAAGTACAAGAGCCTCAAAGAATAGCTACGGTCAAAGTTCCAAATCGCTCAGGCACGCTCAAAGAAGTGAGTCTAGAAGCGAGCGTCCGGATGAAAACACATCACTTTTATACGAGCAGCAAATTTCCAAGTTGAACCGCGACAATTACCGACCGAGGCATGAATACCGCGAAAACTGCAATATACTCGATATAATACAGCCCCCGCATCATAGTCCGATGCGTCAACGTGTCGAATGTGGCAACGGCGACTACAGCGACTGCTCAGTTCGTGAGTGCTGCGACGAAGACTGTAGTAGCAGCTACACCAGCGATATCTGCTGCTCATGCAGCGAATCGTCCTGCCTTTATGAACCATGCGCCCAACCTCACCACCGACCATGAGAAACGCTGAATCAGCGTTTTGTATGAAGCAAAAACGCTGATTCTGAGGTAAAACACCTTTGAATGTAACATGTTCCAGCATGTTTTAAAATAACCTTCCCAAAGCACAAAAATTTAACCTGTAAAATAACCTTAACAAAGCCCATTACTTAATGTAACCTGTAAAATAACATCCCAAAGCCCTGAAATTTAACCCTTTCGAGACCGTCTGACGCCGGATTCTCTGCGCTACTGGCGCACACTGAGTTAGCTCCGCCCTTCCCCTCACTCTCCCCGACCGCTCCCAGCGCCCAGCAAAGCGCAGAAAGCGACGAGTGATGCGATCATCACGTAGTTCATTTCTTCCCCAACAGATGGCCAGTTTTTGCATGTCGCTAGCGCCACGGGAAGCGAGAGGCTTCCCCCTAATCCCGCTGGCAACTAAAGTCGCCTGCGGTCTCCAAGCGACATGCGCGAAAGGCAACTATAGTCGCCTGCGGTCTCGAAAGGGTTAATTCAACATGTAAAATAACCTTACCCCAATACTTGAATTAACATGTTCCAGCATGTAAAAAAACCTTCCCAAAGCCCAATGAGTGTAACATGTTCCAGCATGTTTTTAAAGGAACCTTCCCAAAGTCTATAAAAACTTAACCTTTCTGCAATCGAATTTTCATTTTGTTTCAGGAACAAAATTACGATAATTTAACAAAAATCGTAATTTGCACGCTTCAAAGGACGACTTTCGTTTTTAACAGCGTCTTCCTTTTTTCTAAGAAAAAATTTATAAAAAGAATGCTTTTAGGTAATCATGGCTTTCAAAAATAGTTTTTATTGAGGCAATAAGTAAAATATAAGTGACGGGGTTACAAGTACTGAATTGTGCCATATTTCGTTTTTTTTCTGTGTGAACCTAGTCTAGTTTTATTTTGGCGAACTAATAGAGTCGCCATTTTTTTAAGTCTGAGAATACAAAATGTTTATAAATACAGGCCTAATTTCAAAAATTGTTTTTCATATTTTAGAAATCTTTATGCCGAGAGAAAAACCGAGACATCCCACGCAGCATCCAACATTTTGAGCCGGTTTTTCTCTTGTAATCTGTTTTAATATTCTGTATATAAGACTGTAGGATAAAGTGTCCTTAAAACACTCAATTTACTTTGTAGGGAGAATAGACATTTTTTAAATTATTTATATTAAATTCCTCCACCTTTTTTATTTTTTAATCTGTGATACCGCTCTCATATCACTTTTTATTTTACAAAAATTTTTATTTTTTATTGTTTAATAAAACCAACCTGGGAGCACAAATTTTTATTTGATGGTGCTTTTTCCCCAAAAATTATGTTAAGCTCAAAAAAAAATTTTATTTCAAAGAAACGGCTGTGCCTCAGGTTTTCTGTTGTAAATAAGCTGTTTTTTTAAAATACCTGTTAATTCATTTTTTCATTTTATATAAAATTAGAATTAGTTTTTAGACAGACAAAAATGTAAATAAACCTGCTTTTTGTACTTGAAAAAAAAATTGTAATATCTTGCAGGGGTAAAATGTAAAAGCTGTTGCGATGTTATTGTATATATTTGTTTGTAAATATGCCATAGGGAGTTTTATAGATAAAGGATATTTATTATGATTGAAAAAATTTTTTATTTGCCAAAAAATGTTTATAATTATTTGATTCTAGTGGTTCTGAGGAAGAAATTGAATAAAAATTCTATAAAATTTGAATTTTTTATTTTTTGTCACCTATTTTGTATGAGGATGATAAATGGGAAACGATTTTTGACCATCATTATACATTTTGCGATAGAAAAAGAAGAGAAAGAAAAAAAAGTGTTCACAGGCTATTATAGAACGTTTGATCTGTTTCGACAAGTCATAACTCGAAAAACATTCGTGTTAGCAAGGTTATATAGTAAACACTTTTTGTTAGGAAGTTTATGTAGATCATTTTTGTACTTTATAGTTTTTGCGCTATACCTCATAGTTTCAGAGATATTTGATCTAGGAACGCGGTAGCGTTCCGCCCCGCCAAGCAACACCCAGTCCGAAGACGTCAGAAAACGGTACCTACCAAGTGTATGTTTACTGGACGTCACGATTTGCGTTTTTCAGGTATCTGGATCTCGGCTCCCTGTGGACCGATCGACTTGAAATTTGCTACAGATTTACTTTGATATGATATGAGTAAACGCTGAAAATTTCAAGTCGATCGGTCCACAGGGAGCCGAGATATAAAAGTCTGAAAACCCGGTTTTTCGCCTTTACCGTGTTCTTCTTCTTCTTCTTCTTCTTCTTCTTCTTCTTCTTCTTCTTCTTATTCAGCTAGACAAGGCTACAGCCTCTCCTAGCGCACCGATTGACTTGAAATTTTGCACAGAGCTTCCTTTCAACTTGAGCCAGTGCCTTTTGAAAGATTTACCCCGAAATCTTAACTTTAAAAAAAGTTAGGAACAAAAAACTGAAATTTTAGGGTAATTTTAGCCACTTTGACGGGTACACAGCCTGGAGACAAGACCAATCGACTTGAAATTGTGCACAGAGCTTCCTTCTGAGTTTAGCAATGAGGACGAGTATAGTAATGAGGACGGATTTCGGAAATGGGTCATCCAGACCCCTCAGGGTCAATTTGACCAGTGATCATTGTCTGTGGCGCCGGCTGTACACCTGATTTACACCATAAGGTCGAATTTCGGAAATGGGTCTTCCAGACCCCTTGGGGTCAATTTGACCAGTGATCATTTTTCGATCGTCAGTTAGTCTGAGGCGCCTTCTGTACATCCGATTTACACCAGAGGTCGGATTTCGGACAAATCGGATTTCGCGCGGTTCTTTTAGGAGTTTTACGATTCATTTGAATTTAAACTACAAAAAGATATGATATCCCCACAAAAAACACCCCGTGTAAAAAACACCCCGCCTCGCAAAAATCCTTTTACATCAGCCGGAAAAAGTTGTGATATCAACTTCCCCGCCCTCAAATGAGCGAGAAGAGTCGATACGCCCGAGTGGTAGGTACGATGATGTGAGAAGCATGATGCTCGTGCTCCCGTTTTCAATGCTCCCCTTGGCGGCATCGCGAAATGTTTGTTTACAGGGACGTAGTTAAGACGTGCTGTGCGTTCTTCGGGAAAAATCGTTATGATTCAAACACTCAGACATACGTAGATGAAGGCGTAGTGTCATGTGTGAGTACGGGGGGGGGGGGGGTATGTGTATGTATGTGTATGGGGTGTATACTAGTGATTAGTTAGGAACTCAGTGATAACACAGTAATTCTTAAGCGTTCCAGGGCTTGATAAATAACGGCAATCACTGATACAAAGCATTTCGCGATGCCGCCAAGGGGAGCATTAAAAACGGGAGCACGAGCATCATGCTTCTCACATCATCGTACCTACCACTCGGGCGTATCGACTGTTCTCGCTCATTTGAGGGCGGGGAAGTTGATATCACAACTTTTTCCGGCTGATGTAAAAGGATTTTTGCGAGGCGGGTGTTTTTTACACGGGGTGTTTTTTGTGGGTAAAAACCTCTTTTCGACAGCGTACTCCTCCTGAAGTCACTTTTTGACGGGCCGTAACTCCGAAACCGTTCACTTTAACAAGATTATGTGCTAAACATTTATGTTGCAAATTTAACGAAGATTATTTTTGTACTTAATATATTTGTGATAAACCTTATAGTTTAGGAGATATTTTATAAAAACCGCTTTTTTGCCACAGTTTCACCACTCAAGAACTAGATGAGTTTTTCGACAAAAGCACACACCGCCCCCCCCCCCCATGAATTAAAAAAGAAGAAAAAGAATCCTTTTTAATATTTTGATGGTCCGTAACTCCGAAACCGTCCACTTAAACAAATTATGTGCTTAACATTTTATGTTGCCAAGTTAACGAAGATTACTTTTGTACTTAATATGTTTTGTGCTAAACCTCATAGTTTAGGAGATATTTATTAAAAAACCGCTTTTCGACAGCCTTCTCCTCATTATGTCACTTTTTGACGGTCCGTAACTCCGAAACCGTTCACTTTAACAAGATTATGTGCTTAACATTTATGTTGCAAATTTAACGAAGATTATTTTTGAAGAGTATATTTGTTAATATATTTTGTGCTAAACCTCTTAGTTTAGGAGGTATTTTATAAAAACCGCTTTTTTGCCAGTTTCACCACTCAAGAACTAGATGAGTTTTTGACAAAGCAACCCCCCCCCCCCCCCACACTCACAACGAAATAAAAAAAAAGAAGAAAAAATGGATGCTTTTTAATATTTTGATGGTCCGTAACTCCGAAACCGTTCACTTTAACAAGATTATGCGCTAAACATTTTATACTGCAAATTTAACGAAGATTACTTTTGTACTTAATATATTTTGTGCTAAACCTCATAGTTTAGGAGGTATTTTATAAAAACCGCTTTTTTGCCACAGTTTCACCACTCAAGAACTAGATGAGTTTTTCGACAAAAGCACATCCCCCCCCCCCCTCTATGAAATAACAAAAGAAGAAAATGAATCCTTTTTAATATTTTGATGGTCCGTAACTCCGAAACCGTCCACTTTAACAAATTATGTGCTTAACATTTTATGTTGCAAAGTTAACGAAGATTACTTTGTACTTAATATGTTTTGTGCTAACCTCATAGTTTAGGAGATATTTTATAAAAACCGCTTTTCGACAGCCTTCTCCTCATTAAGTCACTTTTTGACGGTCCGTAACTCCGAAATCGTTCACTTTAATAAGATTATGTGCTAAACATTTTTTGTTGCAAATTTAACGAAGATTATTTTTGTACTTATATATTTTGTGCTAAACCCCATAGTTTAGGAGGTATTTTATAAAAACCGCTTTTCTGCCAGTTTCACACTCGGGAACGAGTGTGTGAGTTTTTCGACAAAAGCGCCCCCCCCCCCCCCACACACACACAACGAAATAAAAAAGAAGAAAAAATGGATGCTTTTTAATATTTTGATGGTCCGTAACTCCGAAACCGTTCACTTTAACAAGATTATGCGCTAAACATTTTATATTGCAAATTTAACGAAGATTACTTTTGTACTTAATATGTTTTGCGCTAAACCTCATAGTTTAGGAGAAATTTTATAAAACCGCTTTTTTGCCAGTTTCACCACTCAAGACGAGTTTTGCGACAGAAGCCTCCTCCCCCCCCCCCCTAAAATAAAAAAAAAAAGCAAAAATGGATCTTTTTAATATTTTATTTTACAGAGTATTTACAATAAAAGACAAAACTTGCTCTGGTAACGTTATACATTAATCAGACTGTTTACTTTTTCCTCTTGAAGAATCAAATAAATAAAAAACAAAAAAGGCACTTCCAAGGAAAAAATATCTTTGACATACCTCAAACAGGTTGCATCAGGTTATAAATTTTATAATGGATTTTCTACTTAAGTTTTTAAAATAGGTTATTGAACGGTTGGTACAACAATCGGTTGTACAACCGGTTAAGAAATAAAGTAGAAGAGGCAATAAAAAAGGTTTGAGCTGTTATATAAACATAGTCTTAGGTCATGAGAAATTTAATAAAGAAAATTCGAAGTTTTCAGTCTTCGCATCTCACGTTGTCACAATTGTAAGACCAGAACATGCAGGTTCCCAGTCCGGAGTAGCAGATGAGGACAACCGCCGAGAGAAAACGAGGGAGCAAATCGTGCATGGCTTCTTCTCCAGAAAAAAGCCCGTTAAATAAAGGACCATGAAGACGACGTGGGTCTGTAGGAGTGTCGGGTTTACTGGTTTCGGGATGAGGAGGACGGGAATGAGCCATTGAAGACAATACATCACGGAACATTCTCAACAACTTCGTAATACGTCCATTATCACACCCCGTTAAATAAACCACAGAAAAACACACTTTAAAGTCTACAGTGTCCTTCAGTTTTTCTTAAAATTTCAAAGAAAAAAAACACAAAAGTCACAATTCACAATACCTTTGAAGCCTGAAGCCTGAAGGTTGATTAAATGCTTCAAGGCGACGTATGTTGTAACACAGTGTAGCCAATCGTTTCCAATCAGTGTTGTCTTAAAAGTTATTTTTTTAATTATTAATTAAGAACTAGGAAAATTGTTTAATTTAACAGTTTATCCAAATAACCGCAGTTGACTACAATCTTAACCTGGACTCCTGATCTTCTTTCAAACGGGAAATTGTTTTGAACAAGAAATCTCGGAGGGGCCTCCATTGAAAGTGTATTTATAACAAGTAAGAAGGTAGCTGTATCTAAATTTTTACATGTTTTGAGTAATTTGGAACGAAATGTCGAATAATAGCCAAGGGGATCAAAATGCTAATCCACCAGTTGCCGTTCCGCAGCCGAGGCAGCCGAGGAATTTACAGGATTTACTCAGATTTGCTGTCGAAGCTCAAGAAGCTGGAGGGTCGGCGCAAGCACAGAACCCTGTACGACCCCGAAATTTGGACCCTGAGGTTAGTTAGCACTTTTTGAATTTATTTCTGCGTTTTACTACCCGGGGAGAAAGGAGCGAACCTTACAGTAGGAAAGGTTTTTTTCACAATGTTCTCCATGTGTTCGGAAGAGAAAGGTGTTAAATAGCCTATAGAATGCTCAATAATCTTTTAAGCCACTCCTATCGACCAATAGAAAGCTCCAGAATGATTTAAGCCACTCCCACTGACCAACGGAACCTATACAAAAACTATTTTTTTTACATAACTCCAAAACGACCAAAACTGTTCACATTAGATCTCCGTGTGTCCGGCAGAGAAAGGTGTTAAATAGCCTATAGAATGCTCAATAATCTTTTAAGCCACTCCTATCGACCAATAGATAGCTCCAGAATGACTTAAGCCACTCCCATCGACCAATAGAAAGCTCCAGAATGACGTAAGCCACTCACCAACGGAAACTATACAAAAACTATTTTTGACTTAACTCCAAACGACCAAAACTGTTCATATTAGCTCTCCGTGTATCCGGCAGAGAAAGGTGTTAAATAGCCTATAGAATGCTCAATAATCTTTTAAGCCACTCCTATCGACCAATAGAAAGCTCCAGAATGACTTAAGCCACTCCTATCGACCAATAGAAAGCTCCAGAATGACTTAAGCCAATCCTATCGACCAATAGAAAGGTCCAGAATGACTTAAGCCACTCCCACAGACCAACAAACCTATACAAAAACTACTTTTTGACTTAACTCCAAAACGTGTTCACATTAGCAAATTATTTGCTAAACACTTTTTGTTGGAAATTTTATGCAGATTACTTTTGGACTTAGTACCTTTTGCGCTAAACCTCTTAGTTTTTGAGATATTTCTCAAAAACGCTTTTTTACCTCCTCCAATTCCTACTATCTTTTTGCCCTATCTGCTCGCCTAGCAAAGTTTTAATTCTTAAATAATTTTTGCTAATGCTTTACAAGCCTAAACCTCTTAGTTTTTGAGATATTTCACAAAAACGCTTTTTTACCTCCTCCAATTCCTACTATCTTTTTGCCCTATCTGCTCGCCTAGCAAAGTTTTAATTCTATTTGTTTTAGAGCCGTGAATTTATTGCTAATGCTTTACAAGCCTTTACGGTGGATGTAACGAAAATTCTGGTGGAAGCGTTGGATGTTTTGAGATCGTTGGATAAGTACAGCAATGACCCTCAGCTCTACGAAAACGCATTCAACTCCATCGCTGATCATGTAGACAACATTGATGCTGCCAAAGGTGACTTTAAGGCCCCTTCAAGCTTAAAATAATGTATTAAATTTTAGATTTTGTCAAAATTGGCGGGTTTGACATAGCGGAAAGTTGTTTGACTTCAAGGTACGCGGAAGTACGATGGAGAATGTCTGACGTAATCGCCCAATGCTGCCAAAATAACGAGTTCTGCCAAGCGGAAGCGTTAAAAAAGAATCTTATACCGCCTCTCCTTAATATGACAACATGCGACCTTGATGAAAAGTGCAGAATCAAATCTTTTTTCGCTGTCTCAAGTATTTTTTAAATTAAATTTTTTTGTTTTAACTTTTGAATAGATATTGTCAGAACGTTTGATCCTGCTTTGGAGGAATTTCTGCGGCTGGATGGTTTCTCCGTTGTTTTGAAAGCGATGGAAAGTAGGATTGAAAGGCTTGAAAACAAAGCGACCTTTTTCCTCTCAGCCATTTTGTCAGAGAAACCTTCGGTTATCGATAAATTAGTCAAACAAGGCTTCGTTAAACATTTGGTTACCATGGTTACCGAAAAAGAACACGGACTTATCCACGAGCATATCATCTTCTCCCTATTAACGATAGTAAAGAACCACAAAAACGCTTTAAACGAATGCCGCGGCTACGAATCCACCCTTTTACCAAGTCTGACCAAAATTCTCAAAAATTACTGCGACGACGATACATATACGGTTTGTACCGTAGAAATAACTTTTTTTAAAACAATTTTTTACAGGAAGAAATGAACTACATAAAGGATTTGATCGTCTTCGCTTTTCCCGAGGACACCGATGTTGAACGGTAAAATTTTACCGCCTAACATTTTACGTTTAATATTGTTAATCTATTAATAAAACATTTCTTTACCTTAAATTTTAACTTTCTTAAAAAAGTTATTGTGATACCCTCGACGTCAGGTTTTTGGGGAAGGGTCTTCCAGACCCCGGAGGGTCAATTCGAATATTGATCTTTACCGATCTCAACTTTGTCTGTGGTGCCGGCCGGCCGTCTGTAGCATTTTTTTTCCGGATCACTTTACGGCCACAGCTTTCATCCGATTTTCACCAATTACTCCTTATATTTTTAAAGAATTTTTGATGTATCATTTTTTTTTTTTTTAGTAGGGAGAAATTTCATACTCTACCCATTACGAGAGGCACATCCCTAGGCCAAAGAGCCCATTATTTCTACCTTGACACTTAAAAATTTTTCAAAAAAAATACGGAAAATTTGAGAAAAAAACCGAAACTTTAAAAAAAAAAAACTTTGAAAATTTTTCAAAAAAAAAAAATCGACAATTTTTCAGAAAAAAAAAACAGAAAATTTTTCGGAAAAAAAAAAAGGAAAACCCGGACAATTTTCTCTTTTAAACTTCCCCCTCCTTTATACTTTCCCTCCCTTCGTTATACTTTCGTCCCCTATACTTCCCCTCTGTTATCCCCTCCCATATACTTCCTCCTCCGTTTACGTCACCTCCGTTATACTTCCCTCCCATATTTTCCCCTCCGTTATACTTCCCCCTCTGTTATACTTCCTCCTCTGTTTTACGTCCCCTCCATTATACTTCCCCTCCCATATTTCCCCCTCCGTTATACTTCCCCCCCTATATTGTTACTTCTCTATAAGGAAGTTTTCGTAGGAAGCTCTTTAAACCAGTACTTTCATTTCGTTTAGCGCCTTCTTGAAAAAGAATTCCTATTTCAGTTTTGCCAACTTCTACAGCCTAACAAAAATCAGCATTAACTTCGATTTGTTGACAGATCTTCATGAAATTAGACTTGAGAAAGCTCTTTGGAGCATAAATTTTAGTGGTTGAGTCCCTATAGTTTTTGCGATATTTTAGCTGATATCTCGAGAACAGATGGTCAGATCTTCATGAAATTAGACTTTTTAGAAAGCTCTTTGGAGCACAAAAACTACCCTAACTTCACTGAGAATCTGGAAAAAATATTTTTGAAGAATCAATTTCTTTTTTAACTCAGTTTATTTTTTCTATTATTAATATTCTTTTTCAAGTGCCACTATAACTTTTAACAAAAAATTTTAATTATATTACATTTTAAAAATTTCCACGATGATGAAGTCCTCCATTTATAAACGTTTCTTTCTCGGTTTAGAATCGCCAGTCCGTTTTCTGAAATTTTTAAACAATTAAAAAATAAAGTTAAAAGTAGGGAAAAAAAGTCAAAATTAAAACAAATAACAAAAATAGACAAATTTTTAACACATATATTAACCGTGTAAATGTTTTTCGACAATTATTGTATACAAATAGATAGTACAAAACTATTTAAATTAAAAAAAAAATCACATCTTTTACTCATAAGATCTACTCGAAAATTTGTCAATAAACTTCACGGGGGGGGGGAAAAATAAAATATAAAATTTATCACAATTTTTAGGTAGATTGCGATAGTAACAGGCATCTTTTGATTTAACAAAAACTAAATTAACCGTTTATACAGTAATAAATAGCTAAAAACAACTTAAAATAATAAATAATTTCTTGTTTTAAATAATTTTATTGTAAGTTCAATTGGGAATGAGTTTAGCCTAAAATTCTTGTGATAAAAATAATAAAATTGCTTATCAAGATAGGAATGAAATTGTTTAAAAAATAATGGAAAAAAAGAGGGTTAGGAAGTTCTAATCTAAAATAAAAACCAAGGAATCTACTTTCAAAAATATATTATATATTGTATTAAATAGGACCCTTTTTTAACACTTTTTCGTTATTTTAATCACCATATTCAGTCTATTTTAATAATTGAAATTCTGGATGGGGCGATATTTTTATTAGGGGTGCCCTCACCGAAATTGAAACGCTGAAAAATGGCCAGAGTACCGCGTAAATTATTTTCAGTCTTTCACAGTACACTAAACAGATCGCTGAACATTTTAGGCCCCGAAAAAATTTTTTTCCTAATACTGGCGGTTTAAGGTGGGATGGGGAGGAGATATGGCACAATTTTGCGATAGACTAAATACAGTGAAAAGCGAAAATCGTAAGGTTTTTTCAGCAGATTCTGAATCATATGATTCAAATCGATGTTTATTTGAGCATTACGATTCTCGGTTTATGTATAAATAGATGGCGATAGCGCCACCTCCGATAAGGCATGCGCCAAGACCAAGGTTCATTGGATTCAATAGTGACCTCTTAATTTTCTGCCATGATTCGGCTTCTTCTTGTTTTCTCTTCATCTCCGCTATTTTTTCCGAAGTCTTTTTGTTTGTTTCGACCCTTTTCCTTTCCCTGAGTCCTTCGCCCCTGAAATCAAAAAGAAATAAATCCGGGAAGAATGAAGGGGTTTTTGGTGCGTACAAGTCTTCGGTGGGAGTTTCCGGTGTGGATGGTACACTTGGCAATGGCCTTTCGGGAGGGATGGGGAGGTCATTCGGTGGCGATGGGTTGTTCAACGATTCGCCTCTCGGTGGCGGTAACGGTGGCGGCTCGTCATCCGATTCTGAGTCCGATCCAGGTAAATAACTCCACGCAGATTCCTCTTCAGGTAAGCACTCAAACTGAAATATACACATTTTAATTTAAAAAAAGGATTCTCGGTTTCTCCACTTCATCGTTCTATGACCACCAGTCCAAAATGTCGTTGAAGATGCTAACTCGCATTTCGGGCAAAATGAGATTTAATATGAAGTGAAATCTACTGCGGCGTCGGTCAATTAACTTAATTTTGTAAAAAAAAACTCATCAGAAAGCAGTTAAACTGCCAAAAATGATAAAATGTTGAAGTCTACGATTCAGTTTTTTGTCTCTCCTGAAAAGTAGCCAAAAGGCAGCACATGTTGCATCTTCAACGACAAAATACTCTTCATCAGAAGAAGAAGACAAGAAATCCTCTCCTTTTCTGCTTATAGAATTGATATCAAATGATTTTTGAGGATATTTATCAAACCGATAGCCGTTTTAACCGTTTTGAGACCGCGTCTGACAGCGGATTCTCTGCGCTACTGGCGCATCTCCACAACCGCTCCCAGGGCCCAGCAAAGCACAGAAAGCGACGAGTGATGCGATCATCACGTAGTTATTTCTTCCCCAACAAAGAGGGAGTTTTTGCATGTCGCTAGCGCCACGGGAAGCGAAGGTATTAAATATCTTAGAGAGGCTTCCCGCTGGGCAACTTAAGTCGCCTGCGATCTCCAAGCAACATGCAGCATTTTTACTGAATTTTGTGGAGTTTCTCTCAGATTTCTGATGGAGAAACTCTCTTTTTCCTGATGTTCATTAACCCTTTCAAGACCACGTCTGAAGTCGGATTCTCTGCGCCAGTGGCGCAGCACTTTTCCCCTTACTTCCCCTACCGCTCCCAGCGCCCAGCAAGCACAGAAAGCGACGAGTGATGTGACCATCACGTAGTGCGTTTCTTCCCCAACAGATAGCCAGTTTTTACATGTCGCTGGCGCCACGGGAAGCAAAGGAATTAAATATCTTAGAGAGGCTTCCCGCTGAGCAATTAAAGTCGCCTGCAGTCTCCAAGCGACATGCGCGCATGGCATCGCCTGCGGTCTCGAAAGGGTTAACATTTTTACGGAGTTATAGGACCAATAGTACTATCGTTCGATATCTAACATTCTGAAAATTGGGCATAAGAGTGTAAAAATTACTTCTTTTTGAGACTCCCAATTTGCAGTGAGTTCTTCCATGATTGCAGTATACGAAAACCGCAATTGACCAGGCGTCTGAATGAGGCCCATTCGGTCCGACCGCATCGCCAGAAGCATTTCTTTCAAATCCACCTTTTCTCCTCTTTTCATCTGCAAAATTTTGTTTAGCTTCATTAAAAATCATCAAGCAGAACTTACAAGAATTAGACAAGAGTCAACTAAGCAAAACGTTCCTGAACGGCCGATTCCAGCGGAGCAGTGGACAATAGGAGGACCGCCGCCTTCTTCCAAAATCCCGGTTCGGCGAACAAGGCACAAAAAACGTACAAAACATCGCGCGCTTTCCGGCACTCCGAAATCAGGCCAAAGAGTATATTGGAAGTGTATTACTTCACGACTTTCTCCTGATTCAATGTCTGTCAATCTAAAAAAAAATTCAAAAATACGTTCAAATTCATTGCATCCAGCTGATCCAATTTTAAATCTTTCTTAGCCTTCCGCATAACTTCACTATTAAGTTTGAAAGCGATAGTATGAACGGTTGCGGAGAATCGCAGTTTAGGCCCTAAGTACCATAACCGCTGGTCTGATTTAAGCCATTAACGAACTCATCTATTGGTTTAAAAGCGCAAAAATATCATTACCTCAATGTTGTTTTAGGATAGGCACATTTCTCATCAAACGATACAAATTCAACTTTAAGTCCAACCTCTGATAACACCATCATGTTTTCACCATGCGCTTTTTCCCCTCGTGGCCAATAAGGATGGCATTTTTTCTATAAAATATAATAATAAAATGCGTTGGAGAAGAAAAAAAAATTCAACCTGATTGTTTTCCATTATTCGGTTTAACATGACGATCCCACGACTTTTCTGCTCCCAGACCATTAGCCAGAAATGCTCAACCGTCTTTTGAAGCGGCCCTTGTGTTAAAATATACTGCCTGTTAGCTTTTGGAACCTAGAAAAAATAAACCCATAAATAAAATAAGGCGATAGCTGTGCATCAACATCAAATGGTGATATTTTGATAGTTATACACGGTGTGCAGTCTCTTAGGTCAATTTTAACGGATTTTAGCGCCAAAAACGCTAAAATTTGACATTTTTTAAGGTTGTCAAAAATGGTCATATAGTCAAAGCAACTTGAAATTTTGTGTAGATTACAAAACTGAAATAAAAAATAGGGGTTCTCATTTGAAATAATGAAGTAAGTTTCTGTTGGGGACACCCTGTTTATCCAAATGTATAGTAAGCCTGCCATACACGATCGGTTTTCCCGACGGGTCAAACCATCGGGCCAAACTGACGGAAAACCCGACCGTCTAACCGTCGGTTAGGAGGGCAGATAAAAATCTGTTTTGAACAGAAAATAAAACCGTCGGTTAGGAATGATGAATGGGAAACCACATTTTTACTAGAGCTTTAAGCGTTTTCCAAGATTTTTTTTAGAAGGATAAACCCTATTTCCACGAATTTTCCTCTATTTTGGGTCCTGAGAAACTGCATAATTACAAGATTTTGTGGAGTTTTCCAAGGGTTTTTTGACAGAGAAACCCTATTTTTACAGAATTTTCCTCAGTTTTTGACAGAGAAACCCTATTTTTACAAAATTCTCAAAAGTTTTACTTCGGTTTTTGACAGAGAGACCCCTACTTTTACATGAATTTAGAAGCTTTCTTCGGTTTCTAGAGAGAAAAACCTAATTTTCACAGCATTTTTTAAAGTTTTCCTTGGTTTTTTGACATATTATTTAAACTTTTACAGTAAAGATTTCCTTGGTTCTTAGACAGGGGAACCACATTTTTTCTGGAATCTTAGGAGATTTTCAATGTATTTTTACAAAGAGACCGGAACATCTTGCAGGATGTTCAGGAGTTTGATTTTTTAGTAGGATAAGCCTTATTTTCACAAATTTTCCTTGATTTCGAGGCGTAATGGGTGAAAATCGGTTGAAACTGTGGGTGTAAAGTGTTCCGGAAAGGACGGCCGGCCGGCACCACTGACGAAGTTGAGATTGGCATAGATCCGAAGTCGATTTGACCCTACTGGGTCTGGAAGACCCTTCGGCGAAAACCCAACGTGGAGGGTATCACAATAACTTCTTTAAGGAAGCTAAAAGAGTGGGGGTTACTTTTATAAGAAGATTTTGGGGAGTTTTCTAAGGTTATTTTGACAAAGAAACCCTATTTTTACCAAACTTTCAGGAGTTTTACATGGTTTTATTTTTTTAAAGTAAAAACCCCATTTTATACAGGATTTCTTGAGTTACTAGGTTTTTTGACGGGTAAAAGGGGTCCACATGCAAAAAAGTTTGGTTATCCCTGATGTCTTCTTGACGAACTACGAGCCAATTCAAAACCGACAGTTTCCCCACGACTTTCGTCCGTTTTACCCGACGGTTCAAACCGAGGGAAACGGTGAACTTTCATCAGCTAAAACCGACAGTTCTCCCACCATTTTCGGCCTGTTTTACCCAACGGTTTGGAACGACGAAAAAACCGATCTTGAAAGGGCGACTTTAAACTACACCATCAAATTCTTTTAGATTAAGGGGTTTTAACTGACGAAAAGTTCACTCTTTTCACCGGTTAAGGGGGGTTTCACCTGACGGTTTAAACCGATGAAAAGAGTGAACTTGATAAATTAAAACCGACAGTTTCCCCCACCATTTTCGATCGGTTTTTACCCACCGGTTTGGAACGACAAAAATACCGATCATGTAAGGCCGGCATTAAACTACACCATCAAATTCTTTCAAATTAAGGGGGTTTACAACTTTTTTTCATAAAACCACTTTTTAACGCTCTCCCAGACGTATGCCACGTTTTTCTGGACACCCTGTAGATAGGGCAATTTTGCTATTATTTTATCTAAATCTCTTTTATTAGAGAACTTTTCACGGTCTGCCATGAATGTCAAGACAATTGTAATCAGTCTGGCCAATACAACATAAAAGACATTTAAATGTCAACATAGGCTTTATGAAATGCCAGGACCTTTCAATTATTGATTAGTTTATAAAATAAGAATAAATTTTACTTTAACTAAATTGGCGTTGATGTAATCGCACTCTCCTCTCTGTAAAATAATTCTGGAATGATCGTAAGGACTGACGTCTCTGTATCTATTGAAGGCGGCATTTTTCTCTTGAGGGCTGCCGTCGTGGTATAATCATTTTTTGAACTTTCCGCCCTCATGTCCTAAAAAATCGTTAAAAATGTTAAATTAAAATAATAATTACCATGTAGAACATAACCCAGTTGTTATCCCGATCAATTTCGGCGAACTGTTCAAAAAATATTCGTGTTCGGCATTTGGTTTCGGAGTATCCGTTCCCATTTAAATGTGACAAATTATGAAAACGCAAAAAAATAAATAAACCGGAAATAAACGGTTTTGATAAAGGGGAAAACTACGGGAATAAAATTACAAAAACAAAAATGATTTGGGGGGCTTCTTAGCAATTTTTAAGAAAACGTAAAGGGGATAGGGGACTGGGAAAGAGGAGTAATTCCCACAGAGTCACCGAAAACCACACCTCGGATTTTAAAAATCTATTCTCCGCATATAAGCGCTGCAATCGCTCTTTCTTGCTGTTATAAACATGATTGTTCATCTACCATTTCAGAATAATTTTTTGAATTTATTATTTTAAAAAGTAGTTAAAAAGCTTAAAACATAGTTTTCTGATTGAAGATGAATTATCATCCCTACTGCGCATGCTCCAGAAGTTTCAAACTGCTAGGAACAAAGCTAATATATTTTATGATAGTATTATAAAGGTGGGGGGGGGGGGGTAAATTTCACTTTCAATATGAATAAATACTAGCTTTGTTCCAACTTCAGTTTGAAACTTCTGGAGCGTGCGCAGAAGGATTTGCATTTCAAATAAGACGTTCAAATCATTTGTCCGTCAAATCTGAAGTCATATTATGTATACAGGGTGTCCGGAAACACATGGCAAGCGTCTGGGAGAGCGTTAAAAAGTGGTTTTACGAAAAAAAGTTAAATGTAAACCCCCCTTAATTTAAATCAAAGAATTTGATGGTGTAGTTTAAAATCCGCCTGGATATACAGGGTGTCCCAGACACAACCTAACTTCGTTATTTCAAATGAGAACCCCTATTTTTTATTTCAGATTCGTAATCTACGCAAAATTTCAAGTAGATTTGAGTACTCATATGACGATTTTGGACAACTTTTAAAAAATGTCAAAATTTAGCGTTTTTTGCGCTAAAATCCGTTAAAATTGACCTAGGAGACTCGTTTTTTTTTTTTTTAATTCCACTTATTTTTTCCCGAAGAATCCAACTGTCTCAAAGAGCATCTTCGCATTCTGCATCACGAGATTTCGTCGCTAATGGCCTTTTTCAAGTTAGAACCCAAATTTTAGTTCAGAAATGAAAATTAGCACTTGTTGAAAGGAATTTTTCTTTCGGACCACAAATTTGAAAGACCTACTGCGTCTTTTGTGTTTATGCATCAAAAATTAAAATTCCGTCAACAAATCGCTAATTTCCATTTTTGAAGTATGAAATTTGGAGTTAAACTTGAAAAAAGGCCATTAGCGATGAAATCGCGTGATGCAGAATGCGAAGGTGCTCAAATTTGAGACAGTTGGATTCTTCGGGAAAAAATAAGTGGAATTAAAAAAAAAATGAGTCTCCTAGGTCGATTTTAACGGATTTTAGCGCAAAAAACGCTAAAATTTGACATTTTTTAAAAGTTGACCAAAATTGTCATATGAGTACTCAAATCAACTTGAACTTTTGCGTAGATACGAATCTGAAATAAAAAATAGGGGTTCTCATTTGAAATAACGAAGTTAGGTTGTGTCTGGGACACCCTGTATATCCAGGTGCATTTTAAACTACACCATCAAATTCTTTGATTTAAATTAAGGGGGGTTTACATTTAACTTTTTTCATAAAACCACTTTTTAACACTCTCCCAGACGCTTGCCATGTGTTTCCGGACACCCTGTATGTATATGATTGTTTATTTTAAACTTTCATTTGGTTTACAGCTTGTTGCACCTTATATTGTAAATTTTTGTTTTGTTTTTACTGTACATAATAATGGTACACATGTACTACTTGTACGAAACATCAATAAAAAGCATTATTATTATTATCCTCTTATGTGTGGTGGCAACATTGGTTTCTTGAACTTTGAACCTTCTTTTTTCATAACCTTGATCCTCATTTAATATCGTTATATCGTGTTTTTTGTGTGTGTGTTTTTTAAAAATTAAAGTACCTATTATATTCTGCAATTATAAAAACTTATTTTTTTTAATTAAAACTTTCATTTAAATTTAACGTTTGAGTCAATCTGAAAGAAGTTTAAATGGCGGTTTCTGAGCATATTTAAAGGGGTTTTTTTTCTTTCAAAATGTCAAAAGATAAGAAAAATGATGAGGAGGAAGAATGTTCGGATTGGAAATTACCGATTGCGTTTGCGAAAAAACGATACAATGAAGTTATCGAGGGTGAAAATACGATGACGCAGACATGGCGGATGAAAGAAAGAGTAAATCCCTTTTATAGAAGGTTTTCTTTAATTATTATTTTTTTGCAGATGAAAACCGTGAGTGTGGCTCTTGTGATTTGTTTGAATGTTGGAGTCGACCCTCCGGATGTCGTCAAAACCCAACCTTGCGCACGCTTAGAATGTTGGATCGGTAATTATACTTTCTATATAAATAAATACTAGCTTTGTTCCAACCGCAATTTGAAACTTCTGGAGCATGCGCAGGAGGATTTGCTTGTCAAAATATACGGTCGTTCAAATCATTTGTCCGTCAAATCTGAAGTCTTCTGCCGTCAAATATGATGTGCAAATCCTTCTGCGCATGCTCCAGAAGTTTCAAACTGCGGTTGGAACAAAGCTAATATTTTATGATAGTATTGGATTATATGGGGGGGGGGGGTGTAAATTCACGTACAATATTAATAAATACTAGCTTTGTTCCAACCGCAGTTTGAAATTTCTGGAGCATGCGCAGAAGGATTTGAACGTCAAATTTGACGGGCGTTCAAACCATTTGTCCGTCAAATCTGAAGTCATATGACGTGCAATACCTTCTGCACATGCTCCAGAAGTTTCTAACTGTGGTTGGAACAAAGCAAATATATTTTATGATAGTATGGATTCTATGGGGGGGGGGGGGGGGTGTAATTTCACTTACTATATTAATAATACTAGCTATTAGCTATGTTCCAACTGCAGTTTGAAACTTCTGGAGCATGCGCAGAAGGATTTGCACGTCAAATTAGGTGTTCAAATCATTTGTCCGTCTAATCTGAAGTCATCTGACGTTAAATTTGATGTGCAAATCCTACTGCACATGCTCCAGAAGTTTCAAACTGCGTTGGAACGAAGCAAATATATTTTATGATAGTATTGGATTCTTTGGGGGGGGGGGGGGTCCGCAGAAAAATCAGTTTAAAAGGTGGTTTTTGGACCAAGAAAGTTTCAAACACTCAATGATTCGGGAGCTTTGAAAAATGGGCACTCATCTCTTCTCTTTTTCTACAGTGTACATCAGATGATTAAGTTGATATCATTTTTGCTGTAGAAGATTTTGCTAGGCTTTTGATAGCGTCATTAAGTTGAGTACGTTTGAATTTCAGATCCTATCACTTTAAGTTCGCAAAAAGCTCTCGAAGGGATCGGAGCAAGCCTTCAAAAACAATACGAAAGATGGCAGCCTCGAGCAAGATACAAGCAGAGCCTCGATCCACTATCGAGGAGGTCAAAAAACTTTGTACATCACTTCGTCGTAACGCCAAAGAAGAACGGGTCCTTTTCCATTACAATGGCCATGGCGTACCCAAGCCGACGACAAACGGCGAAATCTGGGTCTTCAACCGAGTACTAGATTTCTTTATTGATATCATTTTTTTCATCTTCTTTTACAGCAATACACACAATATATACCTTTATCAATTTATGATTTACAAACGTGGATGGGTGCTCCTTCAATCTATGTTTATGACTGTTCCAATGCTGGTGTAATAGTTGACCTTTTTAAACAGTTCGCTGAACAGCATGAAAAAGACCATGAGGTTTGTTTTATGATAGAAAAGTAACTTTTTTAAACGCTTCATCAGTTGAATCCTCAAGCTAAAATGGCATCGCCGGCTCCTCCAAATTACAAAAATTGCATACAGCTTGCATCATGTTCTGCAGATCAAATACTACCGATGAATCCTGATTTGCCTGCTGATATTTTTACTTCATGCCTTACCACACCAATCAAAATCGCTCTTCGATGGTAAATTATTTGTTATGTCATTTCACTAATTTGTTGTTTGTTATAGGTTTGTGTTGCAGAATAATAATTTTTTAGTCCCTAAAGTCACATTAGAATCAATAGATAAGTAAGTTTTAGGGCTTAATTTTTTTAATGAACTTATAACATTTTTGTTATAGAATTCCTGGTCAGTTGAATGATAGAAGAACTATGTTGGGGGAACTTAATTGGATATTTACTGCTATTACTGATACTATTGCTTGGAATACGCTTCCTAGAGGTGGATATTTTTTGCTGAATGGCTTTCTATTTGTTGTTAAGATCTTTTTCAGAAGTTGTTTCGTCAAGATCTTCTTGTGGCATCGCTTTTTAGAAATTTTTTGTTGGCTGAAAGAATAATGAGGTCATACGGTTGTACACCGGTTTCGTCGCCGGCTTTGCCTCCGATGTCGCAGCATCCGATGTGGCAAGCCTGGGATCTTGCACTCGACCTCTGCCTTGCTCAGTTGCCTCAAGTTCTTGAATCAGAAGACAATTTCGTCCACTCGCCATTTTTCGAAGAGCAACTTACAGCCTTTCAAGTTTGGCTGACGTTAAATTCAGAATCGAGAAACCCTCCTGAACAGCTTCCCATTGTCCTTCAAGTTCTTTTAAGTCAAGTTCACAGATTGAGAGCTTTGGAACTTTTAGGGAAATTCCTCGACCTCGGGCCATGGGCTGTCAATTTAGCCCTCTCGGTCGGCATCTTTCCGTATGTGCTCAAGCTGCTTCAATCTTCGGCCAAAGAACTTCGCCCTCTTCTCGTTTTCATTTGGGCGAAAATTTTAGCAGTTGATAGTGTATGCTACTTTTAACATCTCTTTTCATTCATTATCTTATTTTTAGACTTGTCAAACTGATTTAGTTCGAGATAATGGACATCGATACTTTCTATCAGTTTTACAAGATGCAGGAATGCCGGTATTAATCCATTACCTATATTCTTTTCACTATTCAATTTTTAGAGCGAAGAACGCACTTTGGCTGCTTTCGTTTTGGCCTGTATGGTCGACGATTATCCTGGAGGACAAGAGGCCGCCATGCAAGGTCATCTAGTTTCAATTTGTCTTGACCAATTAGAAGATGCTGGAGATTTACTACGACAATGGCTTGCAATCGCATTAGGCGACTTTGGAAACGTTTCGATGCCGCCAGATGGTGTGGAGTTCGTGACTCTGCTCACGAAAAACTTTACAGCCTACTTAAAGATCCAGTTCCTGAGGTAAGCAGAATGACACCCATACACAGAAATGCGCAGAATTTAGCACAAAATTTTTCAGGTTCGTGCAGCTTCAGTTTTTGCGCTTGGAACATTCATCGATTCTCTTCCGAAAGAACTAATCATGCAAATAACATCGATCAAAATGTCGCCATGACCTTACTTAATATTGTAGCTCGTGATATGAGCCCCTTAGTCAGAAAGGTATATTTTGAAAATAAAATATAAAAAACTAACAAAAATTTCTAGGAACTTGTCGTCGCATTGCAAAAATCGTTTTAGTCTTTGAAAACTCTTTTTATCCATTGCCATGCAAGAATTAAAAGATGGCGCCCAGGCTATGTTGGGAAAAGGTGAATTTTTACTACATTTGTACTGCTCGCTGGAAAAAAGTTGCAGCAACTTTTACAAGAGAATCAATTTTGTCCAAACAGCAATGGCAAAGACCGTTTTTCCTCAGAGTAAAAAAATCAGCGCTACCTGTAACGTTTTTCCACCAAACCAAAGCACGGTTAGCCCAATTCTAGCTCATTACTGGCTACTAGCAGCTTGAAGGTTGGATTCGATCAAGGTTCAGATGGTCTATCCAAAAAAATTGACGTTGTGGGATGGTTCATCACCACTAATGAAAGATAAAGATGCGTTGTGTATGATGTATTTGACTATGATGATAATTTTGATTATATTAAGTACCCCCCCCCCCCCCACGGAGAAAAGAAGAGTGAAGGCTGTGGTGCTGTGTGTCGAGCGATGATGTGTGAAGATGCGTTGTCGATGCTGGAACGAGAACTGTCGAGCTGTGACGCGAGTGTCGCAGATGTCGAGAAGTTCGTTCCGAGGTTGAAGTTTCACCAATTCAGTGGGTCGAAGATGTGCGGAACTGTTGACGAGTTGAGGGAGTCCCAGTTCAGTGAGTCGAACAGGTGCGGAACTGTCAATGTCAATCGATTGCTGATGCTGCTGTTTGATGATTGATTGAGATTCAGGAGAGAAGAATTGCTGGCACCGTTGATGGGTGATCAAGACGTGCCGGAAGCGATTCTCGTTTTGTGTTTGTATGTTGAGAGAGTGTAAATATTTCGTCGCTTGTTGTTTCGTCGCTGTGTTCGTGTTCGTCGTGGGTCACCAATAGTCAATGTTGGTCATAGGCAAATACATCATACACAACACATCTTCCATTAGTGGTGATGAACCATCCCACAATTGGTGATCCCGACGTGATACATCCCACAATTGGTGACCCCGACGTGATACATCCACATTGGTGACCCCATGACATCCCACAATTGGTGACCCCGCCGTGATGCATCCCACAATTGTGATCCCCCGTGATACATCCCACAATTGGTGACCCCGCGTGATACATCCCACAATTGGTGACCCCGTGATACATCCCACAATTGGTGACGTGATACATCCCACAATTGGTGACCCGACGTGATACATCCCACAATTGGTGACCCGTGATACATCCCACAATTGGTGACCCGTGATACATCCCACAATTGGTGACCCGACGTGATACATCCCACAATTGGTGACCCCGTGATAATCCCACAATTGGTGACCCGACGTGATAATCCCACAATTGGTGACCCCGTGATAATCCCACAATTGGTGACCCGTGATGATAATCCCACAATTGGTGCCCCGCGTGATAATCCCACAACGTTTTTCCAGCGAGCTATTCATTCATTTACAAAAAAAAATTATTATTTTATTTTTATTTTAGACGTCATGCTCTCACCGGGAGGAAGTTTAAAAAGAAACGCATCTAGAGACAGAATTATGAAAACTTTGACACCGCTACAAAATTACAACACTATAACTGGAGCAATGAGTGCTTTATTATCATCACCGTCACCTCAAGCTCCTGCTGATGATAACTCATTTGACAGACTTAAACGCGTTTCATCTTCATCTTCTATTGCATCACTTGCTACCAGTAGATTTTATTATTATAATTATTAGTTTAATAGTTGATTTTTATAGGTAGTCCTCCATCTGTCCCGTTTGGCTCAGCATATCAAAAAGTATGGTTAGGGCTAACGTCATTGGATGCAGACCCTTATCCAGGCGTCGCCAGCTTGTCTCGAATGATCACTGACCATATTCGAGATCAGGTATTAATTTTGAATTCAATCCCTTTTCAAGAAACCTCGATTTTGTGTTAACCCTTTCGAGACCGCAGGCGACTATAGTTGCCATGCGCGCATGTCGCTTGGAGACCGCAGGCGACTTTAGTTGCCCTGCGGGAATCCTCTCTAAGATATAATACCTTCGCTTCCTGTGGGTTAGGACATGCAATGGCCATCTGTTGGGGAAGAAATGAACTACGTGATGATCACTCGTCGCTTTCTGTGCTGTGGGCTGGGACGGTCGCGGAGAAGTGAGGGGAAAAGTGCAGCGCAGGCGCGGTCTCGAAAGGGTTAACTTCCTCAAAGAGAAGTTATCGTTTTTTACTTCTTTGCCACCTAATAATTAATCGTCTGGGGTTTTCTTTGTCCTTGCTTAATTAATGGAGGTTTGTGCTTGGCCTGGAAAATCGAGTCCATCTCATTCAGCAGGCGCTTGGAGCGTCTCCCTCTCTTTGAACCATCTCACTGTAAGAGAGAATCATTTTTTGGTTTTTGTTTTTTTGTTTTTTGTTTTTTTGTCTCAAAAACTTATATTTTATATTTTTTAGGCAAAAGAATCTTCTTCTTTGAGAGATGTCTCTGAAGCTAAAGCAAGCTCGCTTCCACCCTCTCCATCAAACAGATCGTACCTCAAGTAGCTAATTTATTTATTTTATTATTTAATTAATTTTTTTTTAGCGACTCGCCTCCTAATGTCGCATCAAAAGATAAGCTCAACACAAGTCGCTACATTCCTTTGAATTCTCGCTCAAAGAAACTTCTTCCTAACACCGTACATTGAAATATTATTAACAGTTTCAATGATTTTGATTAATTTCAGATTAATGAAGATGTAGTTGATGAAAGTACGAATGAAAAGAAGCCGATCGTTTCAACCCAGTTTGTCGAATGGAGCTGTAAATATTTTGCACAACCTGTCAGGCGTGATTGTATTGAGACTGATACTGAAAGCCCAGCATATTATCAAAGAGAATGGAGGTAAAAAATATATTCAATCATATGTTAATTTCTTTGAAGATTTTTAAGAAATGCTGAATTGAGGCGAGAAGCAAAAGAAGAGCAATCAAGGCTTCTTTCATCAAGATTAGAAACTCAACTGTTTTATACTCGATGTAGCGCTCAACCGACATCAGTTAAATTTCATCCATACGACCCTCATTTAGCGATTGCATATAAAGACACTTTTACCATATGGGATTATCAAAATTCGGCTAAAGTTGTTACTGTCAGAGGAGAGAAGTACTGGGACAAATGGTCGTAAAGTTACATGTATTGAATATATAAATACACATGATGTATCGCTTATGGCGACTGGAAGTGAAGATGGGCTGTTCGTGTTTGGAAAATGGATGGCTCCCTGTTGATGGCATGGCAAGCTATGCCGCAGTCACATAGCTTATCTAAATCAAACCATAGTAAGTTGTAAATTTTTTGTTTTATTATTTTTTTTTAGCGCCTATACATCGAATAGCACGCAGGGAGTTGGAGTTTTGGGCTGGGATCAAACACGCCTTCATTTTATCGTTGGAGGTGATTCAAGAACACTGCGTATTTGGGATGCAAATACCGAACTTTCGTTGAACGATATACCAACTGGAGCAGATGCACCAGTCACTTCAATATCTATCGATCCGTCCGGAGGTTCGAAATTAAGCGTCGGCTGCTGCGACGGCACCGTTCGTCTTTTCGACCGTCGCCTCGCACCACACGATTCTAAGGTTATGACCTATCGTGAACATTCTGCCCGAATAGTCAATATACAGCTATCGCAAGATGCCACATCTTTGATTTCTGGAAGGTATTTTGGCATCATCAATTTTTTTTTATTCTGTATTTTCAGTACTGCTGGCGATGTAAGAATTTTCGACACAAGAAAGCACACATCGGTTTTAGCCTGTCAGTCTTCTCAAGGTCAAGGGTTAAAAGCAATGGCCATCCATTCACCAGCTGGAATATTTGCATGGTACCTCTGATATAAATTATTCTATTCAATTATTTTTTTGTTTTTAACAGCGGAACAGTGAACCAAATAAGCCTATATAAATGGTCTGGAGCTCCGCTCTATGTAATCAAATCTGTACCGCACGAGTGGTTTTCTTCCTCCAAATTTGGACCAATCGGCTGTCTTCCTTTCACCCACATCGCGGAATTTTAGCCGCAGGATCCGCCGACAGCACATTATCTGTTTATTCGCTTGACCCTAGAAGATGACAGTATACAACCCAAAAATTTGCCCAGTTTTTAAAGTCTTTTTTCAGATTGGTGATTAGCTTTCACTCGCCTCGCAATGGACTCATTTCAAAGGATTTCTCTGTTTGGAAACATTATATCAAATCTATGTTTAAATGATCTCGTTTGTTTTAGTATGTATAATTTATATAATTTTGTTTTGTAAAAATATTAGATCTATTATAATTTATTATAACAAATTAGCAAATATATCTAATTACGTATGTACATTTATACAATAAACTTCATTGTTTCTGAGAGTTTTTGTTTCAACTGGATTATATCCTCGTTTTGGTGGCAACAATGTTTTGGATTTTAAGAAAAACTGAATGTTGTATCCCTGTCTAAGACTTCCAATGAAAAACTTAGATTTCCAGTTTTAGAGAGGTGCTATATACAGGGTGTCCCAACTAGAGTGGACCAGCGACTTTATGGCTTGGACAATCGACTCCATTTGGTAGATTTTGGTTTTGGAGTACAGGGTGGTGCAGAGAGGTGCTAACTTCGTTATTTTAAATGGGAACACTATGTTTTTATGCTTTTAATCGATTCTACGCTCAATCTTAAGTAACTTTTACTTGGGTCATTTTTTTTGTCTCTGAGCAACTCTCTTGCGCCACCCTGTATACCAAAACCAAAATCTACCAAATGAGTCGATTCCTTGTCCAAAAATAAGGGGGTTTACATTTAACTTTTTTTTTCTTGGTCTTTGCCGTAAAATTGCTAGTCCACTTTAGTTGGGACACCCTGTATCATCGATGTATATACTAACCTAACCTACTAATAATAACCTCTAAGGGTTTAGTATATACATCGATTCCCTGTATATACTTTAGTCTGTATGCACGTTAATCAGAGTCATAACTCTCTGTATATACGTTAATCAGTCATAGCTCTTATACGCAATCAGTCATAACTCTCTAGATATACGTCAATCAGAGTCATAACTCTCTGTATACGTTAATCAGAGTCATAACTCTCTGTATATACGTTAATCAGAGTCATAACTCTCTGTGATACGTTAATCAGAATCATAACTCTCTAGATGTACGTCAAATCATAACTCTCTAGATATACGTCAATCAGATCATACTCTCGTATACGTACATCAGAGTCATACTCTCTGTGAATACGTAATCAGAGTCATAACTCTCTAGATGTACGTCAATCAGAGTCATAACTCTCTAGATATACGTCAATTAGAATCATAACTCTGTATATACGTTAATCAGAGTCATACTCTCTGTATACGTTAATCAGAGTCATAACTCTCTATACGTCAATCAGAATCATAACTCTCTATATACGTCAATCAGAGTCATAACTCTCTGGATATACGTCAATCAGGTCATAACTCTCTGATATACGTCAATCAGTCATAACTCTCTAGATGTACGTCAATCAGTCATAACTCTCTAGATATACGTCAATCAGAATCATAACTCTCTAGATATACGTCAATCAGACTCATAACTCCCTGTATATACGTTAATCAGAGTCATAACTCATCGATGTATATAAGTCATATACTCGATGCTAGTAACTTAACTGGTCCATATACATCGATGGTACATCGATGCTAATATCCTTGCCCAGAGTGCTATCGACAAGTTTACCTTATCGATGCTTACCTCCCCAAGGTTATAAGTTAACCTTATTATCTTATAATTGATTAACAAAACTACAAAAAAAACTCTGATGTTTTAAACGTAAATTATTCCTTTTTTGCCCACTTTGTTGTAATTCTATAGCCTTAAAATGTCGAGGCATAGAAATGTCAGGAGTATGAGGTATTCAGATGGTAAGATATCTTCGATTTATTAATTTTTTCATTTTTTATTCTTATTTGCGAATTTATTTATTTATTTTTCAAAGAATACGACGGATATGATGATGTATATGGCCATTCTGTGGAAGAAGACTGTGCGATATCTCCGAGCGACGGTTAGTAAAACAAAGGCTATCGCAGGATAAGGGGGGCATTTTGGCCCTTACTTTAGGCTGATAAAATTCCGGAATATGCCTCCCTTTGTGAATATTAGCTTTGTTCCAACCGCAGTTTGAGTTTTGAAACTCCTGGAGCATGCCAGAAGGATTTAGACGTTAAAATTGACGTCGTTTGACCGTTAAATCCTTCTGAGCATGCTCCAAAGTTTCAAATTGCGGTTGGAACAAAGTCAACTGTCAATCGGATTGAGGGCCAAAATGCCCCATTATACCGCTGTAGCCTTTTTCCTTGACATGACATCATTTTTCTCCCTTCAGCCGCTTTCATGTATGACAGAACCGTCCGACCTCAGATTTCATCATTTATTCGTGACGAAGCAGACATCGCTGAAGAAGACGAACACCCCGATGAAGGGAACACGAAAACCGCGATGGAAAGCCTCAACGAAATGGATCGCGCGAAACTTCTCTCTTGTCTTGACGAAATCAGGAACGTTCTTGGCGATTCATTACATGAGCAAACCGCCATCGAAATAATCATTTCCGAAAATTTCAACATTCCCAACGCACTCGACCGTCTACTCAACAAATCTAACTCGTCAACTATAAAACGAGATGGTAAATTGAATAATAATTTTTTTTTGACTAAAATGATTTTTAGACCCTCCAGTAGCACCAATAGCATCCAGATCTGATAGAGGTAATTTATTTTCATTAATTAATAATCTTTCCACTAATTTAAAAAATTTATCGTTTTCAACTATTTGCGTTAATTTATTCAATATAGATTTCCGTACGATCCGTCTTCAGCGTTTGTCCAAACTATTTGGCGATCATTCATTCAAGGAAATCGATAAGAGTTCTCCTTTCGTAAGATATACGAATCCTAGGAATCTTGACTTGTTGAAACATGTTGAAAAGTTTAAAAAAGAAACAGGAAACTGTAAAGAAGTTGACTCGACTCAAAATGTCCGCGAGAAAAAACATGTCAAAATTGATAATCCTAGGAATCTTGACTTGTTGAAACATGTTGAAAAGTTTAAAAAAGAAACAGGAAACTGTAAAGAAGTTGACTCCACTCAAAATGTCCGCAAGAAAAAACATGTCAAAATTGTTCCAACTCACCATTTACAAAGTGTCAAAGTTTCTAAGCTCAGCTATTACATTTGTCAAAAATTGTCAAAGTAAAATCCCATTTTCCTATTTTGTGATGTACTATGTTTAATATTAAATTTATTGATAATTTTTTTTTCTTTTTGTAAACTTATCCTGAGGAAAATTTCCTTTTCTAGTAGGTTTTATACTGTAAAATTAGTGGAAAGATATATTTTGAAAGAAATGTTATTTTATTAATTTTATTGATAGTTCGAATGAACCCAAAAGCAACCCCAGTTGTAACAATTGTATCAAGCCCGGCAAAAACTACAGTAACAAAAGGATTTTTGGTTCCTGATTCTTCAGGTAATATTTATAGCTTTGTTCCAACTGCAGTTTGAAACTCCTGGAGCATGCCCAGAAGGACTTGGACGTCAAATCTGCGCATGCTCCAGCAGTTTCAAACTACGGTTGGAACAAAGCTTACGTTTAGAAAAATAGTGAAATTTCCATCTTTTCTAGGCAATGATGAAAATGAAAAAAATTCAAGAAGTAATTCGCCTGCTGCTGAAGTGGCAGAAATAAGGAGAAATGTCGAGGAGCCAGTATCCTTAAAAAGTAATTTTTTATTTTTTATTTCAAACATTACATTTTATTTAGGGTTAATAAGAAAGCAGAAGAGCAATTTAAAAAAGAAAGAGGGGATGGAAAAGAGCAGCTGCATATGGTCATCACAGGACATGTGGATGCTGGAAAAAGTACGCTTATGGGTCATCTGCTGTACAAAATGGGACACGTTAGCTCAAAAACTATGCATAAGTATGAACAAGAGAGCAAAAAGTTAGGCAAGCAGTCGTTTCTTTATGCTTGGATTTTGGATGAAACTGGAGAAGAAAGGTGATTCAACATAAGATTTATGGTGATCTAATTTTTATTTGAAGATCTCGTGGTATAACGATGGATGTGGGCAGTCTAAGTTTGAAACTGAGAGTAAAATAGTGACTTTGCTGGATGCGCCAGGTCATAAGGACTTCATACCGAATATGATAACAGGGGCTGCTCAGGCGGATGTCGCTTTATTGGTTGTAGACGCTACCAGAGGCGAGTTTGAAACCGGATTTGAAAGCGGAGGACAAACACGCGAGCATGCTTTGCTTGTGCGGTCGCTTGGAGTAAATCAACTCTGCGTCGTCGTCAACAAACTCGACACCGTCAATTGGAGTAATGAGCGATTCGATGAAATATCAAACAAATTAGGATCCTTTCTGAAGCAAGCGGGATTTAAAGAAAGAGAAGTCACTTTCGTACCCTGCAGCGGCCTCACCGGCGAAAATTTAGTTAAAAGGAGCGAATGCGACGAATTGATTCGATGGTACAAAGGCCCATCTCTCATCGAAGTCATCGGTAAAAACATCATAATTAAAATTAAAATTTATTTCTTCTAACGAAGCATATTAAAAATATAATTTGAAAAACTATACATTGATAATACATTCTTCTAATCTTCTTATTGTCATAAACTTCAAATTCGTACCTGAAAGTAAAGAAAATGGTTATTTTCAGATAAATTTAAATGCCCAGTAGGCCGGTTTCGAAACCGTTGAGGATATCCGTCAACGATGTTTATAAAGGGACAGGATCTGGTTTTTGCGTGTCGGGGCGCGTTGAAACAGGAATGGTTCAAACTGGCGACAAAGTCTGCGTATTACCTCAAAACGAAAATGCCACCATTAAAGGTAAATTATTTTTAGAAAAGCAAATTGATTTCGTTTTTAGCAATAACGATCGATGAATTACCTTGGCAGTCGGCCTATGCTGGCGACTGCGTTAGCCTAACTTTGGCGAATTATGATCAGCAGAATATTGCTGTCGGCTACATTCTATGCGACCCTTCATACCCAATACCGGTTTCATCAAAATTTGAAGCAAGAATCGTCGTATTTAATACGACCGTTCCCATCACCAAAGGATATCCGGTACTGCTCTATATTGCTTTTCTTTTTATTTATGTTTTTTTAGGTTGTTTTACACATTCAATGTCTTTCTGAGCAGGCTGTGATTACAAAATTAGTATCGCAACTGAATAAAAGTACTGGCGACGTTCTAAAAAGAAGGCCAAGGTGCCTTTTGAAGAACAAAATGCTGTCGTTGTTATCGAAACTGCTCGTCCGATTTGTATAGAGTTATATCGAGATATGAAAGAACTTGGACGCTTCATGTTGAGAGTTGGCGGCGTAACTATCGCTGCTGGACTGATAACTCAAGTATGAATACCTTTGTATTATTTATAGCAATAATAATTGTTTTTCAGATATTGTGACATCAAATACCATTCAATTTTGTGAATATTGAAATTAAAAAATAATACTAAAAACACGTATTTTTTAAAGCCCTAAAAGCTCACGTCCTCAGTGAGGGATTGCAACAGTGAAAATCCTATGCTGGAAAAACGTTGCAGCGTAGCAGTTTGCATGTAGCAAAAGTCTAAAGAGCAACGTAATCAGTGCTGCCAACATGAAACGTTTTTCCACCAAACCAAAGCACGATTCGCCCCACTTCTAGCGGTTTGAAAACTAACTGCTAGAAGTTGGAAATCTTGGATGCTTTATCCATCAAAAAACTCTGCAGGAGAGTAGAAAAATCAGTGCTGCCAACATGAAACGTTTTTCCACCAAACCAAAGCACGATTCGCCCCACTTCTAGCGGTTTGAAAACTAACTGCTTGAAGTGGATTCAATCTGGGATGCTTTATCCATCAAAAAACTCTGCAGAGAGTAGAAAAATCAGTGCTGCCAACATGAAACGTTTTTGCACCAAACCAAAGCACGATTCGCCCCACTTCTAGCGGTTTGAAAACTAACTGCTTGAAAGTAGGATTCAATCTAGGGATGCTTTATCCATCAAAAAACTCTGCAGGAGAGTAGAAAAATCAGTGCTGCCAACATGAAACGTTTTTGCACCAAAGCACGATTCGCCCCACTTCTAGCGGTTTGAAAACTAACTGCTTGAAAGTAGGATTCAATCTAGGGATGCTTTTCCATAAAAAACTCTGCAGGAGAGTAGAAAAATCAGCGCTGCCAACATGAAACGTTTTTCCACCAAACCACGATTCGCCCCCTTCTAGCGGTTTGAAAACTAACTGCTTGAAGATTGGATTCAACCTTGGGATGCAGTGCTGCCAACATGAAACGTTTTTCACCAAACCAAAGCACGATTCGCCCCTTCTAGCGGTTTGAAAACTAACTGCTTGAAGATTGGATTCAACCTAGGGATGCTTTATCCATCAAAAAACTCTGCAGGAGAGTAGAAAAATCAGCGCTGCCAACATGAAACGTTTTTGCACCAAAGCACGATTCGCCCCACTTCTAGCGGTTTGAAAACTAACTGCTTGAAAGTAGGATTCAACCTTGGGATGCTTTATCCATCAAAAAATCTGCAGGAGAGTAGAAAAATCAGTGCTGCCAACATGAAACGTTTTTGCACCAAACCAAAGCACGATTCGCCCCACTTCTAGCGGTTTGAAAACTAACTGCTTGAAGATTGGATTCAACCTTGGGATGCTTTATCCAAAAAACTCTGCAGGAGAGTAGAAAAATCAGTGCTGCCAACATGAAACGTTTTTGCACCAAACCAAAGCACGATTCGCCCCACTTCTAGCGTTTGAAAACTAACTGCTTGAAGAGTGGATTCAATCAAGGGATGCTTTATCCATCAAGAAACTCATCTCTGCAGGAGAGCAGAAAACGCCAAAAAAAACTGTGTTCCTATCTATAAAACGTCAAAACACTGCGTTTCTTGAAAAAACGCCTAAAAGGTTGTTTTTTACCCTAAGGCATCAAAAGAGAAATTTCCAACTAAAAGATTAGGCCTTATATTAAAGAAATCATTTTACATCATTTATTACAGAAATACATACAAGAAGATTACAATTTCATCCGTTATCCTTAAAAACTAACTTGTGCTTTTTAAACATTTTTTTGTTTCCTTCTTCATTTGATTTTAAAATACAACTTATTTCATATTTTTTAATTGAAAATACAACTTAATTTTTTTATATCACCGATGACGAAAATATAAACACCTTGCATAAATACACCAGGAAATGTCAACAGCCTTAAGCTCCATAAACCTTTAGTATCACATATTTTTATAGGTATATAACACATAAGGAGCCTATGACTCAAAACAATAAATAAAACAAAAAAGAAAATTAGAATATCTTTAAAAAAAACCAAAAGAAACTAACGTCTAATTCAACTAATCTAAAGCCTTTAGTTATTTCAATTAATAAGACAAAATGCATTAGAGGAGATTTGAACTCCAATTCTCTTCACAAAAATGTTTCTTTTTTTTCAGTCTTAGTTTTGATTGGAAGACCGAAAAAGTTTTGAGCACGCCTGTAAATCATATCACATTTAAAAAAAAGAGCGATGCTCAAAACTTTTTAATTTTTATGAAGGGAAGGTGCATTTTTAAACGAAAACTTAAGTATTTACATAGACCGTTAAGTTTTTAACAAGAACCACTCTTTGTCTCTCCTACACTCTATATACATTTTGTTGGCTCCTGAAATTACTTACAATTCAGGCAAGTTGTTCTCTGATGGTGTCGGCACGTGTTTCTGCACCATGCAGGACCGTGCGACAGATTCAAAAAGTCTAAAAAGACAATTTTTTTTATATTTCGCTTATTTTAGAGACTAAAAATAATGAGAAAAACTACTTACTTTTCAATTTCTGGGCGCAATGTACAAATTCGTGTGTCCAAAATTTATAAGTTGGGTTTTTTATGAGTTCAATAAATGTAATAAAAGGCCCCATGGATGAGGCCTGTTGACGATTAAACGCTCCAAAAGAACTCTAAAATTTATAAAATTTATATTATATTATATTATTATATTGTTTGATTAAATATAACATTTAAATTTAAAAAAGTCGTACCTAGTTATTTGTTCTTGAATAGCTTCAGTGTTGGCTTCGGCGAACAAATATAAAAGAGTGCAGCTGAAATAATGAGTGTGGCTATTCGGATATCGGAGTTGGTTGGCGATAGCGTTTAAAAATAGGTAGCGACCTTCTGTGTCGAGGTCGACGGCTAAGTTTTGGAAGATGTCCATATGAGCGGAATGAGCGATCGTAGTCATGTTGGGCGTGAGACCTTTTTTCCTTATGTAAGCGATCGCTTCGGTTCCTACGTATAGTACCAACGCGTTCATCAAAGGGATGTTGTAACGTAGACCCGGGTCGTTGGAAACTTGCAAATTGCTTCTTAAATCTGACAAAAATGTGACTGGAGCTCTTGCTTTTAAGTAATGATCAAGATCCTGTAAATAAGAAAGGATTAGAATCTTTTTAACTTCCTTAAAGAAGTTATTGTGATACCCTCCATGTCGGGTTTTTGGGGTCTCCGGGGGTAAATTCGGATATGGATCTACACCGATCTCAACTTTGTCTGTGGTGCCGGCCGGCCGTCCGTAAAAATTTTTTCCGGAACACTTTACGGCCATAATTTTCAAGCGATTTTCACCAATTTTCTTTAGTCGGTGAACAAGAAACTAACGAGGGCGATTTTTGAATTTCGAAAAAATGGCGGAGATATGTCTGTTTGAAATTTTAAAAAATTCGCTGCGGCCAAACAGTTAATCCGATTTTCACCAATTTCACCAATTACTCTTATATTTTTAAGAATTTTTGGTGTAAAAAATTGCCACTGTTTAATTATTTTTTTTTTTAGTAGGGAGAAATTTCATACTTCTACCCATTACGAGAGGCACATCCCTAGGCCAAAAGCCCATTATTTCTACCTTGACACTTAGAAAAATTTCCGGAAAAAAGAACTTGGAAAATTTTAATAAAACTTCAAAAATTTTTCGAAGAAAAGAAAAAAAACTTGGAAAATTATTTAAGAAAAAGCGCAAAAAAAGGAAAATCCGGAAAATTTAAAAAAAAATTCGAAAATTTTTCAAAGAAAGGAAAATCTGGAAAAATTTTCGAAAAAAAAATTCAAAAATTTTTAAAAAAAAAAAAAAAAAAATTCGAAAATTTTTCAAAGAAAGGAAATCTGGAAATTTTTAAAAAAAAAAACTTCAAAATTTTTCAAAAAAAAAAATCTGGAAATTTTTCAAAAAAAAAAAAATTTTTCAAAAAAAAATCGGAAAATTTTCAAAAAAAAATTTAGAAATTTAAAAAAAAATAGAAAATTTTCAAAAAAAAAAAAAAAACTAGGAAAATTAAAAAATAAATAAATAAACTTCCTCCTTCCTTATTCTTCCCCTCTCCCCCTTCGTTATACTTTCGTTCCCTTATACTTCCCCGTTTTACGTCCCATCCGTTATATACTTCCCCCTCCGTTTTACGTCCCATCCATTATACTTCCCTCCCCGTTTATGTCAAGAAATCCTTACTTTTTTAAATGATGCAGGTTGAATGGCCAAAGCGAATTCAGCCAATACTCGAGGAGCATTTGAAATCTCAGTCAACATATCAACCTTTAGATTCGGAGTAAAAGGATCAGGAAGTCTCATATTTCTAGGAAATGCTGATAAAATCAAGTTCCTCATCTGAAAAGAAAGTATTATTTACTACAATTTGAATTCTGAAGATCATACTTGAATGCAATTCGGAGGAATGGCGTCGCAGAAGCTGTAATGATAGTCACACAAGAATTCCGGGAAGTCGTGCAGAAGTACAAGAAGGACTCGAAGAGTACCTTTGTAGATGACAGTTACAGGTTTAGCAAGTTCAGCATTTCTCAAGAATGGTGCCAGATATTTAAAAAGGTCGACCAAAAGTTGGGCGTACATTATCCATCCTTTCTGATTTGGCGTAGGGCCTAACATTTTTCCGAGGAATAATCTGTTTGAAACCAACTCCAACCATGCATACGAAAATCCAGGCGATTTCGCCGGTCTGAGAATGTGCAGCGTGTGGAAGTAGGCGGTCAAAACTTGAAAACTTATCGCTTCTATGACAGGTTCTGATGAATTCAACTCAAAAAAGAGCATACAAAATATTCTTTGATACGAAAGCTGTTGGAATTCGGTTTGATGCGATTCATGGTCCTGCTGTAGAACCCAGCGATGATTCCCAGGACTTTATTCAATAAGTTACTTTTGTAGCGGAGTTGGTCAAATCGCCTGAATGTTTAACTAGAAGCGAGATGAGCTTTACAAAAGCATCTATTGTGTGATACATTTTGTTTCGGTTTGACATCGATGTAGATTCAGCAAGAAATCTATAGCAGAGTTCAACAACCATCTGAGTGCTTAAACGGAAAAATCTTGTAATAAGATCATCTGTTTTTAATATCCCATGATAATTCATCTGAGCGACAAACATCGAGAAGGACTTATTTGGGTCTTTCTGCCCAGGGAGAGTTATAAACGGAAACCCATTCACGCAGAAGATATTCCGTCTTTTCAACCAGACCTGGAGGATCATCATACTCTCGCGCTTTTCCTTGCGTAAGCCCAGATAAAATATGTGCATTTGCATGCGTCCGGCTGTCAACGATCATCCCTGGATCATGCGAAGCTCTTAACATTTCAATAAGCGCCACAAGCCCTTCTGGAGGCTGCCTTGAATGAGTGGCAATCCTCACTAAAACTTCACTAGTATTCACAAAATCTTGATCTGTAACCAGCGAATTGTTTCTGTCATCTATCAAATAAAACTGGATAACTTGCACAGCGAAAGTGATCGCTACGTAATTCTGGCCATTGTCCATCGCTTGAGCTAAATGGACATCGAGTTGCAACAAATTTATAAACTGATTTCGTATGAGGACCCCAAGACATTCCAAGTTGTACTTAAGCTCTTCTCTGCTATCCAAATATGCCCTTGTAACTTGCTTATTAGTCCATTGCACACCATACGCTCGTGGATCTTGAAGAGTTTTAAGTATCCTCAAATATAAATCACGATGTCTGATCAGGATTTCAGAATCGAGGCTCGTAGACGCAAGTTCTAATAAATTTTCAACCACCTAAAAATAAAATTAGCACCATCATTTTTTGTAATCCAAAAAGTACCTTTTGAGTAAGACTCAAAGCATATAAATCCTCACGATTACGTCTCACTAAAATGAGCAACTCTAAAATGCTTGTCACTGCAGGCAATGTATGATTCCCCAGTACATTCTGAATGTAGTGCTCCAATTCTGTAATCAACTTTTCGAATATTGAGTCCCACTCATCACCAGGATTGTATGCCTAAAACGATAGACAAAAATTAATTAATAATTAATTAATTATAGGCATTGCATACAAAAGAAATCATTTATGCGAAAAACAAAACTAAAAAATCCCTCCATAGAAACATGAAAAATCTTATCAATCAGATGCAAGTCAAGGGTAGATTTCGTCGTTGAAGATGCGTCGTTGAACTCGAATTTTGGGCAAAATGACATTTTTATTGAATATGAAGCGAAATCTACCGCAGCGTCGGTCAGTTAATTTAGTTTTGTAAAAAACTCATCAGAAAGCAGTTCAACGGCCAAAAATGATGTGATATCTGAAATCTGAAGACTACGCAGAAAAGTAGCCAAAAGGCAAGACTGCGGAGAAAAGTAGCCAAAGGCAAGACTACGCAGAAAAGTAGCCAAAAGGCAAGACTGCACAGAAAAGTAGCCAAAAGGCAAGACTGCGCAGAAAAGTAGCCAAAAGGCAAGTCTACGCAGAAAAGTAGCCAAAAGGCAAGACTACGCAGAAAAGTAGCCAAACGGCAAGACTACGCAGAAAAGTAGCCAAAAGGCAAGACTAAGCGGAAAAGTAGCCAAAAGGCAATACTACGCAGAAAAGTAGCCAAAAGGCTAGACTACGCAGAAAAGTAGCCAAAAGGCAAGACTACGCAGAAAGTAGTCAAAAGGCAAGACTGCGGAGAAAAGTAGCCAAAAGGCAAGTCTACGCAGAAAAGTAGCCAAAAGGCAAGACTGCGCAGAAAAGTAGCCAAAAGGCAAGACTACGCAGAAAAGTAGCCGAAAGGCAAGACTGCGCAGAAAAGTAGCCAAAAGGAAGATAGCACATGTTGCATCTTCAACAACGATTTGGGAAAAGAAAGTCTTCCTTTATTGAGCCTACATGTTCTGCAAAAAAGAAAGAATTTCCAAGATTCATCAAAAATATACAATCACCAACGAAAAATTGGTAACAAGGATAATAACCACAACGAAACTTAGCGAAAAACAATAATCATTAACCCTTTCGAGACCGCAGGCGACTTTAGTTGCCCAGGGGAACTGCGGGAAGCCTCTTTAAGATATTTAGTATTCGCTTCCCGTGGCGCTAGCGACATGCAAAAACTGGCCATCTGTTGGGGAAGAAATGAACTACGTGATTATTGCATCACTCGTCGCTTTCTGTGCTTTGCTGGGCGCTGGGAGCAATCGGGGAGAAGTGAGGGGAAAACTGCTGCGCCAGTAGCGCAGAAAATCCAGCGTCAGACGCGGTCTCGAAAGGTTTAACAAGAAAAAAATTTTTTGAAAAGATAAATTACCATTTGTGAAGTTGCTGTTGTAAAAGTTGGTACAATGGTCATAGATTCCTAGAATAAAAATAAAATTACAAATTTTGAAAAAGTCAAAATGAAGAACCTCAAAATATTAAAAAATTAATAGAACACCTTAATTTATTATACTATCATTCTAAAATGTAAAATGATGACTCAATTGAAGTAGGTCAATTCAAAGATGAAAATTTTACTTCAGATAAATCTAATGAAAAAATGTGAAGTTTTACTTTATTTTTTTTAATAATTCAAATGAGGGGATTCTGATTGAATTGTAATACATACTTGGGGCTTGGGCATGAAAATTGCTGCATCTCTGTCGCTGAGGGGTTGGAAGCCCGGAATGTTCCGAGCGATTTCTTCGTAAACGGCGCTTTGCTGCGGAGTGACTCCGCCGACTTTAAGGCGAAGCTGTTCCGGCATCCGTTCCGCCTGGTATGTCAAAACAGACGAATCGCAGTATCTTCTACCCTCTGTCCTTGCCAATTTTCTTCTTTCAAACTCCTAAATGAAAATATAAACAACGTTTTTAATTAATTTAAACAAAATACTTGGAATAACGATTTGTCCATTTCAGGCACTGCTTTTTCCATCGCTGTCTTCTGTATGAAGCAACATGCCAACTCCATGTTTTCTTGAGCGAACAAAGTCGCTGCTTGTTCAATCAAATTCTTCTGCTGTTCAGATGGATTCTATAAAAAAAAAAAAATAAATAAAACAAAATAAAACTAATAAATTCTTACATGAATGGCACTCATGAAATTAGCTTTGACATTGTTGCTTATCGAAACAAGAAGCTGATCACGGCACGTTATCATCGCCATTCCAGCAGTCAGATTTCTAACCATATGATGTGCAGCTACTCTCATTCTAGATTCTTCAGGCTCCAAAGCAAAATCCTAAAGAACAAAATTTACTTTAAGTTGGTTTTTAGATCATTTTACTTTTTTGACGATTTGTTCCGTTGTTGTGACGGCGATTTTGACAGCGCGGTCGACAACGGCATGGATCCATTCTTGTACCGCACGTTCCAAAGCTGGCCTCATATATTGCTTCAGCTGAGGATGAGTCTGCATAAGAGGCATCTGAAATTTAGTATGAAAAATTGATGAAAGAAAATGAAAAACTTTTACCTGAGCGTTGTATGTTATGTGCTGAGTGAGGTTTGATATTTGAAACGTTATTGATATAGCTAAACCGAGGTTCAGGTGGGTTGACAACCGCCATAGTAGGGGTGCTATTGGCAAGCCTGGTTGGTGTGTCATCACTCACAGAAACTATAATAAAATTTTTAGAAATAACCGAAAACACTTTGCACATACCATTATGAACGATAGGCTGCGTAGGAGTCTGCGATTGGGGTAAAGGAGTAACGCTTTGTACATCAAATTTGGCCTTTGGCTGCGAAAGTTGGAATTCAAGATTTTTCAAGTTATCCGAGTCTTTCAGATAAACTTTTGGATGGAGTTCGGAGACATCCAAAGAAAGATTTTTGCATAAAACTTCTATTTCGAATTTCAAATTAAGTTTTAAATCTGTCTCTTGGTGGAGTTCGGCCAACACGTTCATGAGCGCCATCGTCCA